>JAUUDY010618113.1:0-17179 GCA_032361765.1 Panulirus inflatus | reverse complement strand
GGCCTTAAGAGGGAATATCCTCACCTGGCCCCCTTCTCTGTTAATTATTTTGGAAAAAAAAAAAAAAAAAAAAAAAGATAGCTCCTAAATACTTAAATTCTCTCACCTCTTCCAGTATTTTTTTTCCCCATACCTATAAAACAGTTTAGTATGCTTTCTTCTCTCAATCTATTGGGTTTTGCAAAATCTATACTTTCAGTCTGTTTCTTCTCAAACACTACTACTTTACTTTTATTGGTATTTACCTTTAATCACCTATGCTTGAATATCATTAACAACACTTATAACCTTCTGCAACTCCACTTTCAGCAAACAACACAGTGTTATTCATAAACAAGCTTCTCACTAACCACCATTCTCACTGCCACACTCCATCCTTTCACTCCCTTTCCCTAGTTTTCTTTTTGCTTCTCTTATCACTTCCTCCATATATATGTTAAAAAGACATGGTGAAATTACACAGCCCTGCCTTACACCAACATCATCCACTTTTACACATGCACTTGCTACTCCAAAGAAAGCTTTTACATCATTCAACAGTTGTCCTACCCCATAAATCCTTAACACATTTTTTCCAGATCCATAAATGCTGCATAAACCTTCTTTCCTTTTGCTAGATACTTTTCCACAGATATTTCAACACAAAAATCTGATCCATACATCTCCTACCTTTCCTAAAACACTGTTGCTCCTCAATTATTCTGCATTCAGCCACTTTCATCACCCAATCAATCAAAACTCTTACATACACTTAACAGACTCATTTTCCTTAATTGCTACATTAATCATTAGCACCATTTCCTTTGAATAAAGGAACAATAATAGCTCTCACCCAATCTTCAGGCACAACCTACTGTTTCCAGGCTAAATTACATATCAAGTGCATCCACTCTACCACACTTTCTCCTCCTAACATCAGCATTTCAGCCATAATCCCATCTACTCCTCGTGCCTTCCCTACCTTCAGCCTCATTGTTGCCCCTTTTAACAACCTTTGTTGCTATGGGCCCTTGCATGTGTATCCTCTCCCTTTCAACCTTCATACCCAAGCATGTAACACCTGCTGCCTCACCACCCACATTCATCAGTTCTTCAAAATACTCTTTCCATCTCCCTTTCACTTTCTCCTCAGCAATTCATGCCAATAGCAAATTGAAGCTCACTCAGACATTCTCAATCACAATCATGAAACAAATAGATATCTAAACATATAATTAAGCTTTAAGTTTTTGCAAATTACCAAACAATTTCATATAATGCTACAGTCATAATCACATGAATAAACACCAATATATGATTACAAAAACATAATAATGGACATTTCATCTTTTTATTAAATATTTCTGTTTCTCTCAAAAGTCTTATTTCTTGTTCACATATACAACAGCACTGAAAACATTTCACTAGTTAAGACAGTCCAATAATCAGGAATGACTTCTGTCTATCTAAATAGATGCTATAATGGACTAAACAAAAATATGAGAGTGTTCTTATTAAAATAAAAATACATGAACCAAACTAACCTTGTGCATCCATATATATGGTAGATGGAACTTGGAGAGGATAATTCCAATACACACACCAATGCAAGTCGTGGAGATAAATAGCAAAATTAGTCCTGAATCTTGGTCATCCATCTTCTTATCCACAGCTCCCTTTGGAAACAGTGTTAAAAATTACTGTTGGAACAGACCTACTATAACATTGAATACAGTACCATATATATTTCTTAATATCGATTTTCTTACTTCACTCGAATTTTTGTATTTCTAAAAAGATATGAACATTACCATAGTCTGCTGCTGGGGACTGCATGGAATGGCTGCACATGTGGAGGCTGGTTGGCTGTGCAAGCCTCACCACTTCATGTGTCATGTTTGTTATTGTCAGTGTAATGTTCAATCATCGGTGTATTTAGTATATTTCAACCCAACTTTCCAAAAGGTGCTTCACAACTGAAGGAAGAAATGAGATATGAAGGAGGTCTACAAGCTGACACATAGACAAGTAGACATCCTTTTCTCAAGGTTCTTTACATGAAACACAATACTTGAGACAACACATTCTCAAACTAATTAAAAAGCGCTAGAACACTACCACAAGAGACCATCAGTTTGCTATCAAAACTGTGCTTACCCATTACTATGAACTTCCTGAGAGCGTAACATTAGAACCAACAACTTAGGTTACGACAAGTTTTGTGGCTTAGAGTAAGGCTGACAACAATGTCACAAAGGTGGGACAACTATAAGATTTTTTTCTTATTCCCCATTAGTCACTGATAGGTAAGTATTCAAAACCCTCACCAATCTCATCTGACTTGGTATCCTGCAATAAAATCAGATGCTCCAAGTCATATTCGGTAATAATCTCTGTTAAGGTATGAACACAAAAAATACCATAGCAAAACAAAATCGTTCAATCCTCAAAATGAGTCTCTATGCATAGCTAAAATGATAATTCACTCTATGGTTGACCAACCACTGCCGACCCGTGATAGAATAACCTCTCTGTTCCTCACAGTCACCAGCCATAGCAAAACAGTCATTATCTTTTTTTTCTTTTTCGAAAGTAGGTTTCGTGATACATCTTATAAACCCTTACCGGTACTTGTTCACTTGGACTCTGGTCAGGTAACAGCGAGATAAGCCAATCACTGCTCGTTGGACACCAATCTGTGCCAAAATTCACATACAACAACCTTATCTTCTAATGTCGATGTTTATTATCACTGGTGTTATCTCAAATATGAGAATACTTCATACCACTTCAGCACAAAAAGTTCAATGGAATAATGTCAACAATGCACAATTATTTACAGCATAACTACAGTCACAACTACACAAGTACCTTAGTCTTAGTAGTCAACTCAGCATGGCGTGTCCGATACTGTGTCATTAATTTTAAGAGGGGCTTCTTCTTAGTGACTGAATATTACAAAAGTATGATCCTTTTACGAATATTCATAAATCACCCCTTATATATACTATGAGTATCATTAATGCTTATTATATGTGTATCTACATTGTGCATTTTGCGACTGGTCAATTTTGTTTCTAATTATGGTACTGTAATCACAATAAATTAACATTATGTTCGATTCCATACAAGTATTTTCATATCACTAAACCAAATCAATTGCGGATCTTAAAATTCATAATAAGGAAGTACATCTGTTATTCTGCAATTAACTATTCGTACAATCGGACACATATGGTTGCTAGGGCCGTTGCTATGGACGCTAGGGTCATCATTCGTTGATCAGTGTACAGACAAGGTTAAAGCATACCGTGCGGTAAGTTTATTTACACCATAAATCTGCGTTAATTCCTAAAAATGACCAAGTGAAGTGCACATAAAAGGAGCAGCATCCTAAAAGAGATTGAATAGAAGGAATAACCCAATAATATGTTGCTGAACGTGTCTTATCTTAATCAGTCTCGCACCCTTTAAGCGAGTTAATTCCCTACCAGATGTAACTAGTATCTTAATGATCCAATGAGATAGTCAATGAAATGAAGTATAAGGAAAACAGATAAATGGTGTTACAGCGACCCTACTGGCTGTAGGATTATTATGGGATGGTACGATTTATTGAGAAGAATAAATGAGAAGGGAAGCTTGATTGGGACCACCATAAAAACCTAAATAAAATCCCGTATTAGTGGAAATTTACCAAATTAAGAAAGGTGTTTTGAAAATCGTGATTAGTCGCATGCTGAGTGCGTTTGGAAACTTAAAGCAGGGTAAACACAAATGTACTTATAAAAAATCCCAGCAGCTGAATGTCAACACGCGACCATATTTATTAAATATTCTTTGAAAAGCATTCATAATAAGATAATTTAGGCTTCAAAAAGTTAAGTAAAGTTTTCAGTTTGTTTAATTCTGTAGGTGTTTCATATATTCTTACGTTAACTAACCTATATTTTCCCTAATCTTCATAGACCTCGCCGTTATCGAATTGTTTAGGCTGTAGGATATGTTAATGCTACTCACACTTCCCCCAGTCCTGTTATATTCTCCTTACGAAATTCTACCACTCCACACAAAATTCTATCATTATAATTATGTGAAGGTCGTGACACTAAAGAATTGCCAATTGAGATAAGAAAAAAATGTACATTAATCAACACAACTTTAACATGCCTCAGACACTGAATATGATTCAACATCCGTGGTTAGAATAAACGGAAATATCCCGCTACTTAATAATACCCCTAATGTTTCAAACCAGGAGCTCAAAAGCAGTCTAATACTTCCTTCAACTGACACCTGTAGAAACAATAGAAACAAAAATAAAACACAACAATGTATTCCTTTCGTTCTGACCTCAAAATAAGAGAAAACAAAGCGTGGAATGCTGCTGTTAAGCTTAGAACATCATGTGATAGGAAACTGTGCTACGTGGTATATACGTGAAAGGTGAAACCCGAAACTATGTTGCCCGTGAAGCGAAACACTCCCTGCGTCCCTCTAGAGTAGCTTAAAACCAGTGTTCTTAGGAGCCCTAAGTGATTTTACGACTGCAGGCAAAAAGAACCCTGGAGTGACACGGAATGTAACTATGGTTGCAAGAAGGGCTTTAGTAGTAGCATGGAAAACACGTCATTATAGATTATACGAACAAAAGCCTATGAAGATCTCAATATGCCTGGCCTCCTTTTTACTGTTATGCACACACGTATATAATTTTTTAGCTTGTGATCCTTTAACTCCACTCTGCATACAAGGACAACATAAATATAGATTTTAAACAAAAATATACATGTTAAGTGAGTGCAGATTTAGAACAATAATATCTTTATAGGTTCAAGTGGGTGGAGGTTGTAACATCGTTACAGAATATGATTATATCTAACACTTAGAATGTGAGAGACATTATGGGATATGGAAACGGGCAATAATGTCTGAAAAACACCATATGCTGCACAGACAAGATGTAGAATAAGGTATTATCAGTGGCCCATTACCTAGGCCTACTTTCTCTTTTGTGTCCTTTTGTGTCTTGAGCAAGACGGTATGACCCTTGGATATGACGTAATAACTTCAACATGACCAATAATGGTTGGCTCGAGGGTCATGCCATCACATCCAAGAATTGTACTGTAGTGCTCAAGGGTCCCACCGTCGTGCTGAAGGATTGTGCCATTTTGCTCAAGGATCCTACCTTCGTGCAAGGGTCGTAGTCAGCATCTCAATCATTCCATCCTCCCTTCCTTCAGCAGTAGAGCGTACAGGAAAGCAAGATGATGAGAATAGAGAAGCCGGTGATGCGTCACCTGCCGGAGGACTGGCACCAAAGGAACGCCGCCCTTCGCCAGGCCAGCCATGACACCCGAACCACGTCACACAACCTCAGGCACGAATCCCAACACTTCCGCCAACAGGTGGGTTACCTGTAAGGCAATGTTATATCCAAATAAGTGCCTTATACTGTACCTGTAAGTACGTAACAAGCACTTGGTGCACCTTAGTAGCAAACATATTAGGAGTCATATAGTGTTTGGTGAGGTCATTCTAGTTATTTTCATGCATTATTATATGGAGTGTACTGTTATCGTTTCTATAGTATGTACGAACTTCAACATTTTTCGATACTTTGGTTTGAAATTGAAAGTCCGGAATTTCAAACTTACACCACTGATTGTATGACTTGCTTCAAGAAGTATTGTAATAATCCACGAATGTTGTTACCTAATTACAGCGATTAATGTACTTAATCTTGATCATGTATTGTAACAATTACTCTACGTAGTGTATGGGACGAACAGTTATTACTGTAACTGATCTATTGATCATTTATGGCTTAGCTACTCTTGTTAATCATATCATTTACTTAATTTTTTTCCTCTCTTGATAGCTACCGAAATGTGACATGTGCTGAGGTATAAGATTAACGATGTTGCCTCTTTATCGGCAGACAACGAACAAGACTTGGTGGGACCAGGAGGACAACACTACCCGGCTCCAGGATCGTATCTACCAGCTGCAGAGAGTAACTGACGACCTCGACCGATCCTTGAAGCAGGTCAGTTTCTCGCAGTGACTATGATCCCTGATGACGATAAGTTCGTCACAATTTCATTTTTTCTCTTTCCAAATTTTTCATTTCCTGAGAAAGTAGACCAAGGCAATTTCAAGCCGACAAAAGAGTTCTTGTTCATGGAAGAGCCGTCTGCACAAATTTTCAGAATAACGATTTTTTTCCATAGGCAAAATATTTTGTTTCACTGAACCTACTTGCAAGAAATCCTTTCTAAATTTTGGTCAAGATATTTCTGGACGCGTGAAAACTCACCAAAACTATCTTCCTGGTACAATGTGTTGAGGTGGCCTTGTCTGGCCTTGACGTCCTCTCCTACGGATGCAGCCGAAACCAATTTACTTAACTGAGACAAGACTAAAACTGCAGGGAAAATGGACTCATACGAGCACGTTGAGAGCGCAGCGAAATATTGAATCTCTGAGGAGGTGAGAGATCACTAGTAACTGAAACATACTAAAGATAAATATTGGAATATTTGAAGTTAGGTTAAATTCATGATAACGTTTATAACGCAAATTTAGGATTGCTAGGTGTTAAACTTAGGGTACTTATGGTAAAACGAAAAAAAGGTTACTCATGACTTATAATGAGGATTGCTGATGAATGTGTGCAGGCAGAAGCATGGTTGAGCATAATGTTGCTTTGCGGTCCAACGTGCTGGTGGAGTGGTCCTGAGTGTATATCAGAACACTTGTTCGTTGGGAGTCACCGTCTGGAATTAATATGAGGAACTAAAAACGCTGAGTGTAAAGAATCTCAAATCCTCGACGACCACTCCCAGCAACTGCCAGGCGTAATGTGAAGGTGTCCGAGAGGCACTGATGAGGAACTAAAGGCTAAAGAAATAAAAAAGTTCATCATAGAAAGTGAAATAAATGACCGTCTTGGTCAGTAGGTTCTTGGTGTTGGAGAGGATCGCGCAGCCCACGCATGCTGCCCTTATACTCCTGTCTTTGTATAGATACTTTCTAGATTACAATCTTCATCTGTACATTGTGCAGACAACTTTCACCTTGGTTTTGAGGATTTTCCTAATAGTTCATGATAATTCGGTGTCAGAAATTCCTCACTACCTTACAGCACCTTCGTCTTGTTCCGCACTGTTGAGGTTATTGGCTATTTCTTGTAAATTGTCACATGTATAACTTGTACTTCTCTTCTAGTTCACCTTATGTGTTCCATAAAACACGATCCATGAGGCAGACGCCATCTCTTCCTCAGGTCTGTGATGAGATCGTCAAGCTGGAGTCGGCCAAGGAAACGACGGAGGCGGAGCTTGAGGCCCATGTGGATCCACTCAACGTGGCCCTTGAGTGTCTAACTCTCAGAGAGCGCCGCAGGGAGGGTGACCTCGTCAAGGACGATGCTGAGGTCAGGAAGCTATCTCTCTTAACACAAGAAATATACATGTCATTAGTGGAGGCTGGCGATATGGGTTTGATATGATTCGTGTTAATCAAGTGGACTGGGAAGTTTGTGGTAACATGTTCCCAGATTCCATGATAGCATGGAATATCCTCCCATCTTCTCTAGCTTCACCACTGATGTCTGATTTGTCTTTTATTTTCCTGATTATTGTCTGATGATGATGGTAACAGCAATGATTATATAATGATCATATCGGAGGTAATATATTAACATCCAGTGAGGCATCTCACTTGTTGATTTAGTTCGGATCTCGAATAGAAATCTTTCCATTGTTCAAAAGCTTCTGATCTTATGAGACCTCAATCTACAGACAAATTTCTGAATTTCATTGAAAGGACATTCCTCTCTCTCTCTCTCTCTCTCTCTCTCTCTCTCTCAAGAGGCAGCCACCTCATAAATCTATTAATCATGAATCAAGGTTATTGGTAAATCCATGAGACTGACAGAGCTCTGCCCCTCCGGCGAGATACTCACCACAGGTCCAGCTACAGCTGGAGGTCAGGGTGCTGGAGAACTCCCGTAGCAACCTGGAGAAGATGGTGCTGGAGGCTGTGTCACACCTGAGGGTCCTGCATGACGCCAAGCAGCGACTTCAAGATGACATCAAGGATAAGGTAAATATCATCGCTATGCTGATATACTTGTTTTGTCGCCGATGCTGTGGAATTTCCTATTTGTAGGGTTTGTGGAGGGAGTTATATACATGCTGTAGTTTCCTTGCAATCATGCAACTAATCCAACTTATGTATAGTCAGTTTTTATAGCGTCATCACAGCTTGTATTATTCATCCACTACGCTGATACTACGAAACAACTTACGTTTTTTAACACGTTTCTTGCAAAGGTAATTGTTGGCGGTGCTGTGATGTCCAGCACTGATACTCTCTTACTGGTATAGTAAAGCTGCACCGTACATGACTGGTCCTCTAGCTGACGTGATGACATGAAAAATACTCGTATTAAAGATGACATTCCCAAGAAAAGATGGGGATTAAGATTTAAAAGGAACAAGTGAGTGGAGAAACGTACTTGAGAAATTAAGGATGGATTTCAGATATAATTCTAACATACGGAAAACATTAATGTCGAGGATAAATAAAGAAAGCATACATGAGACGAAGAATTAAAGAGGAAGCGGGAGATCGATTGTCATGGAGCACAGCTGGCGCTGTTCAGGGATAGTAATGCGGGAGGGGTTCTTCAAGTGGCATCCTGCAATATGATGAGACAGCCTAACAGAGGTAAAATCTTCACCATCTTAATGCATATGATATATCAGTTTCATCATGGTTTACCCATAAGCTGAGAATTTCGGGAAGTCAGTGGTGTCATGGTTACATTGCACAGTCTTTAAAAAAAAAAAAAATCTGTTCAATGTGACTTTGAGACCTGTGCAGTTGAGACCAGGGTCTGAGCTGAATAAAAACTGAAAATCATGACCAGCTTATGTCGTATAGCCTAGTCACTCCCGAGAGATGTAGCTAAGCCCTTGGAGTTACCCCACGGTGATGTACCTCCCATGCTTCCATTAGGCTACACATCACTACCTGACCATTTCCTCCCGCAGGCCGCCGCCCTTCGGGTAGACAGGTCGCAAGAAGCGCTGACTGAACACTCATCGCAGATATCCTTCAAGCCCGAACCTCTCCGTGTACCCAAGGGTGAGTGAAGCACAGCCAGGATTATGCGGACGCATCCTTCAGCTGCCTCCTAGTCCTACACAGGACACAAAATAGGAACCTATCCCAAACATGTTCATAGCATTAGCACACTTTATTGTGGTCAGATTGAAATTACCTGTAAATGTTTTGTCAAACTTAACAATGTGACTGTACATTAAGACAGTGGACACAGTTTTCCCTTTTATCATCAGTCAAGTGCAATTATCATCTCGAGCCATATCTTTTTGCAGGAACCATACTGCCGGCAGACTGGCTGGACCATTCTCTACAAAACATGGGTGTCACTGAGGCCGCCATCCGTGACTCCCAGAACCTGAGAGACAGAATGTGTGTCGTTATCCAGGTGATTCCCCACCACACAGGCAGCCCCGCGAAGCTTAGTGGCTAGGTTACCCACCCATGGTACCTCTACCTGGCCGCTGGTGATGAACTAGATAGGCTGATCATTTACCAATGTAAACCCGTAGAAATTACCATTGATTGGTGTGATAACTTTCGGTAATTTATCACTAACACACCTAATTCTTTTTAAGGCTATTAAGATGGTAAGCACACTTACGATTATTTCCTGTCGTGAAGTCAGTCAGGCGTTTGGCTGTACACTCCAGTTAACACAACCCTTTTTCCTCACAATACACTGACGGCCTTAACATTACCTTGAACTCACAGGGGCGGTGTTGCTGTTCATCACAGACAACACCCTCTCTGCAACATAAAATGCTCTTCTAACACTGTTTTCACGCAACGGGCTCATTATTCAACTCACTTCATACATTTACATCTCATGTCCAGGCGGAAAATATCTTGTATCTCTTTATTTCTCTCTTCTTCCTCATTTACTTCATATGCTCATTCAAGAGCAAAACGCTTGTTCGAATGCCTCAAGTCATCGAGAAAATAAATAGGATAAGCATGTGATGAAACTGCGTTCTTGGAGTTAATGATCTATCGAACTTTAAACTTCTAAAAAGAAGGAACATTTTGTCAGGTAGCAAATAAATCTCATGATTAAGCAGAACTTTCAAAAATTAAACATTAGTTAACTATATTTTCATTCATGATTTCTGCTATTACCCAGACCTCAAAGCGCGAGGATAAAGCACAACAGACAGCAACAGACTATGCAGTTCGCCGTCGCCTTCATGAAGAAACCAGAGCCAAGGACGAGCTGCAGTGGCAAAAAGACCGTCTTTTGGAGGAAATACGTGCTCAAGAGAAAGAGGTCAGTTTGCTTTTCTTTTAGTGTCTCTGTTAGTGCAATTGTAGTTGACAATTTACTACTGTTGTTTATAACCCGCGAACCACTGATAATTCTTTGGCACAATGTACGAAGTTGTAATACACATCCTTTTTACCTTACCTTCATGTCCCAGGAGTCCTTTTTATCTTCTAAGGGGCTCCAACAGAGCTCGGAGGGCTGGTTACGTCCACAGGTCATAAAGGGCCATGAATGTCTCAGTGTGGCAGGTGTGGGGCACTTGAGTAGTAAATGTTCACTGTCTTCCGCAAGACACCGTACTGTGGTCGTCCCTTGCATCTCCGGCTTATATCAAGTTCACGTTGTGGTAGAATACTCGCGCTAAGTACTTACGCCTTTTTATTTCAACACATGCAGTCATTCCATCCACCTTTTCATCTGGGAAATCTTTTCATACGTGTTTGAGCATCACGTAATCATGTTTCAGTTTATAGGAATGTCATCGTTGGGTCGAAATTCTCTAGAGTTCTAAAGATGTAATAAAGAAATACTGGAGTGAAAAAAAAATACAATTGCGAACTCCATGATGAAAGACAGACGCCGCCGTTGAATATTTGCGTGTACTGCTTCTGGACTGGACTCATTATAAGACGATTGATATGACAGCAGTTCAGAGATAGCTATTTAGCTTTCTGATTTTTATTTTGTCATGAAGATCGTGTCAACAGATTTCAGATCTGGAGGAACAGCTGCGAGCATCATCCTTGCCGCTGAAGGTTGCCCAGACACGCCTAGAGGGCCGGACGGAACGGGTGCGTTATGACATGGTGAGGGACGCCCCGCAGGACGGCCTAGCAACGGAGGTTCAGCACCTGACACACACACGCTCACTCCTGCGGGACAGGCTGACCCGGGCCTTGTGAGTATACAAATACACCCAGCTTGGAAGATAAAACCTCAAAAAAAAATGCGTGGAATATTTTAAAAGGCTTCAAAGACTACGCTGTAAAGTTTATACTGCTCTGTGACACGTTGGGAAACGAGTACGCCTAATTATCCGGTTGCAACTTAAACTGCATGAAAGTTTCTAGTTAATCTGATTTTATCATTATTGTACTCAAGTCTTCTACAAAACCAGTAACTAGATTTTAAGTTTATCAGTGAAGCGAAAGAGATGTACTAATGAAAATGTGTCGTGGCAGGGATGCGCTTCACGGCCTGCAGTGCCACCTCCGTACTGTGGATGTTGACCTGGGCAGGAAGTGCCTGTCTGTCAGCCTGGAGAAGAAAGTGCAGGACTCACGTCAGGCACTCAGGGATCGCCAGCCAGCGGACACGCTGACTCAAGCCAACCTTACTCTTACCGGCTCCCTCAGGGTACACCCGACACACATCCTCTGAAACCGTCTCTCCTCGTGTTGGAAGATGACTGAACAAGTGCTGCGCATCTTGTGATAACTGTTGTGGAGACCTTCCGAGTCTGGGTCCTAATCACTGTGAAACTCCAGCACTTTTCTATGCTCACTATACAAAAACTAGAAGTGAAAGTAGATAATGGAAATCATTAACACATGAATGCATAAACAAGGCAACAAACGTAAATACACTTCTGTGTGTTAAGTCAGTGTAACTAATGAAAAAATGTAGCATCTCATGCAAAGAATAGGAAATACAGCAATGTAGAACATACTAAATATAAGTTAATATTCCAAAAAAACAATACTCTAATAAAAATGGACCCTTTTCATAAGTCCAGAGTGGCATACATTACAATATCAGTCATTATATCGGCCGATCCTCGATCGCAATAATGAGGGGTCGATAACGTAACCTTTCCCTAGGCCTTTAATGTCTACTGCATAAATTTTACCAGCACAAAACACTTATAGAATAAAGACATTAACATCACATGAGATTACAGCTATCCAGTATTACACGAATAGCAGAACGGGATTAGATGACACTCCTGCCCATACATCCTCTCCATGTTCATCAACAATACAAAAGTAAATTTAGGATACAATTAACAAAGTCAATATTTTCATCCAGCTACGATCGTTACTTGTCAGGATAACCCTAACTGGGTGGAAAGTCGTTTCTCTGGATGGCGGCTCAAAATGGTTGGACGTATGAACTAACAAAAGATAACTTGGTGTTGAGGTGGAATATGAGGATTGTTATCAGCGACAGGTGGAGATAGTGGAAAGATGGTTACTGCTGAGCCCTTCTGTATTTATATCCCCCATGGTCTACTGGTAACATGCAACAGATTATGTTTTCGCAAAGTCCGTTTTAATAGATTTTTTTTCCACGACACCTTGTCAATTCCAACTCTTTCATAATGTAATTTTCTCCATCCCCTGGGAAGCACTTGCTTCGCAGCTTCATTGGAAAGTATATCGCTCACAAAAAAAGTCCATGAAAAATTGGAAATATTACTAAGCATGTCAGTAAGCCGTGACTGTTGGGGGCTCTATCTAATCAGTTCTAAATTTGAAGGCTATCAGCTTGTCGGCCAGTGTGGCTGATAAGCTGATGCCAGAGATACATTACCGTACCAGCTATGAATGACAGGGAGGGAGGAGGAAGGGAAGAATAGGAAGACACTGAGAAAATATGTAGAAAGAGTAAAACCGAGAGAACTAGGAAGAAGTGGTGACAACAAAGAAAGATTTAAAGTAGTGCCAGCACTTTGGAAGGTTGAGAAATTCAATTCACTAGTTCAGCATAGAAAGTAACATAACAGTTCATGGAGAAGTTAAGGCTCTGCAGAGGTAGTGAAGTAAAAGGGTTGTAGAGGAGCCTTAAGAATTCTTGTTACTTAAACTATCAAAAACAATGCCGCATTAAATGTAATGATGGTTAGTTTCTGGCTCTATCACCTCCAAAATTGAGAAAATATTTATGGGTTCTGTATTCCCCAAAATGAGTTACTGACTTCTGGTTCTGTATCCTCCAAAAATGAAAAGACAGGTACAAATTACTGGTTCTGTATTCTCGCAAACTTTAAAGTTCATTACTGGCAACTGGTTCTAGATTCCTGAATTTCACAAGGTAACCTTTTTATCCACAACATCAATTTAGCAAATGGCCAATGAAATTTTCCACTTCTCATGTACAAACCATCTGACTTCGCAGTTGTCTTCAGCTGGACAAAATACACCTTTTTTTCCTTCATTCTTCATCTACTGCACTACTTTCACCACAGAGAATAAAGAACTCATCTTGGAAATCAGTACCAGGCCAATAACATACTCCAAGTTATAATGTAGAGAGCATGTCACTCTATCAATGTCTTTTAGTCAAAAGACATCCAATTATGCCCCTACCTAAATGCACTAGAAATTAATTTTCAAATCAGAAATGAGCTAGTAAGATTTTCCATGTGCTGTAGATAACACATGACCACCATTGTCTTCTACTTCTGACCTAAATACACCAAAAGGAATGGAGGATTCTATTTTCAAATTAGCAACTGGCCAATAACATTTTTCATGTGTATAGTGCACCTGACTTGACCACAGTCATCTACAAGTCAAAATATGCTCTTCTGACAACAATATACAAATTTGATTTTCAGACCAGTAACTGGCCAATGATATTTTCCGTGTATTGTAGTCATATAAACCTAAATACTTTGATCTTACACCATAGGAAATATAGAATTCATCTTTGAAATCTGTACCTGACCAATGACCTTTTCCATGTGTTCTGTAAAAAATCTCTCACTCCACCATTATTTTCAACTTGTCTAAATATGCTCAAATACACTTTTATCTCCTTACATACTTAAACTTAGGAAAATGCAGAATCTGATTTTCAAATCAGAAACTCACCAGTAACATTTTCCATCTGTACTGTAGAGAAAATTTGACTCCATCATTGTCTTCTACTGGTCAAGATAGTCAAATATACTTTTGCCTGCTAACCCTTTTATACTAGAGAAAACAGAATTTGTCTTGAAAATCAATTACAGAGTAATAATTTCAGGTGCAGAGTAAATGACTCACCACTGTCAGTATGCCTTCACCTTCCGACCTACTTACACCAGAGAATGCCGAATTCGATTTTCACATATGGAACTGGTAAATAAATTTTTTTAGCAATATGTGAATATCATTACATATTTTGCTAATAATACAGCAATGGGGCAAATTTGAACTAAACTGCAGAAGCTGGTGTCCGAGTTTAGGAAAGTGTGCTAAGAGAGAAAGTCGAGGGTATATGTGAATAGAAGTAAGGTTATTAGCTTTAGCAGTGAAAAGAAACAGGTTATTTGAAGCATAAAATTATATGGAAAGAACCTGAAGGAAGGAAGTGTAGCATTTTAGGTACCCAGGAGTGGACATAAGAGTGAATGTACTATAGAAGGTGAGGAAAGTCACTGAGTGGGTGAGGGGGAGAAGGTCCTGATAGTACTGAGGATGTGTAGAGGCCAATATATGGAAGGGCAAAGTTGGGATGTTTGATAGTACAGTAGTCCTTTTGATGTATGGATGCAAGGCAATGGGCTATAAGTGAGAATGTATAGAAGAGAGTGAATGTGATGAAAAATAAATAATTGAGGACAACATATGGTGTGAGGTTTGACTGAGTACAAATGAGCTGAAGAGAGGTGTAAAAATAATATGGTTGACAGATGAACAGGGAGTGCTGAAACAGTTTGTTCATATGGAATGAACGAGGTTAGGTTGAATAGGATATAGGTGTCAGAAGTAAGAGAGACAGGGAGAAGGGGGAAGCAAACTTTAGACAGAATGATGGAGGGAATAAAATTTTGAGTGAACATGATCAGAACATGCAGGAGGGTGATGGAAGTGTATGGGAAATGAGTGAACTCGTACACATGGTAAGACACATTATCAACGGACTGATCCAAGGAAAATGAAGTAGATGGGGAAGCCACTGAAAAAGGTCTGTAGGTCCTGGTTGTGGATGGGGGAGGTGGTTTCACTTTATTACAAATAATTCCTAGAGCATGGATGTGAGTGAATGATGCCTTACCCATCCTCAATAGTAATCATATTATATCTTATGCCTTTCTGGCAAAACCATGAATACCCACCTGATTCAATATCATCCCCATACTCTACAGATCCAAAACCTTTTAGCAATTTCACAAATCACAGCTTGGTTAACCTTCGTATGTTACACGATTTTTTTTCATATATTCATCCAACAAACATTCCACGTGAAACAGCCCCGGCATAAAGTAAGTTTAGAGTTAGAAAATAAAAATAATTATCTGTGTTTTGCTGGAAAGGATGCCCATAAACATTTTATTCAAGACTAACTTACTAATTCTGAATTCTTCTACCATGTGTACCTTGCAGTCTTCATTAAGCAGGTGTCGCAGCTTCACAGGTACTAATTCCAATTTTCTAGTTTTTCTTTAATCAAGAAATGAACATTAGGTTTTTAATTTCTTAAAGCATGACACTTTTGGGAAAAATGCCAAGGAGTATGTACTATGTCCTCTTGCTTAATGGAAAAGAAAAAGTTACATAATTATATTTACTAAGTATTCATTTTACATCCCTATGTACATTGCCAAGTAAAATACCACATATCAAATATTATACTAATGATACATGAAGGTTATGACGAATGAGATGATTAGATACAAAAGTGGTCCATACCAGTTGCAAACCATTCTGGTCAAAGAAACTTGCAATCAGCAAACTGGGTAGTTAATACAGCAACATTATTCACTGACTTTCAACAAATCCCCTAAAAACTGTAAGCAAGTCTTGCTGGAATTCTCAAAATCAAGATAACATTAAATGTTAATATCTTAATTTTATTCACTTATGCAACATGACATTCACAACAATCTTGAAGAATAGTTACATTATTCACTTTTCATTTTTGCCAACAGATCAGAGTCACGATAGAGGAAATATTCTTTTTCTTCAAGTGTAACTTTAGTTCCACCAAATTCTGGCAGCATTACTTCATCTCCCACTGAGACTGCTGGAGGAATAGTTGCCCCAGACTGAAAAAAGAAGGCATTCATCTGAAAATTTTAACTGCAGAGCACAGACCAACCTTAAAAAAAATCTAGCAGTAACAATATGTGTCTAATCATGTAACAAACAATGTAAGACCCTCTATGGCTATAACTTCCTAGCAGATTGTGAAATCAGGAGCAATAAAATGTCTTCAATTGGCATTTTATCTATCTCATTCTATCTATCTATATGTATTTATCTATTATACTTAATCGCTGTTTCCCATGTCAGCGAGGTAGCGCCAAGAAACCGATGAAGAATAGCCCATTCACTCTTATACACATATATACGTACATAAACGCCCATACACACACATATGCAAAAAAAATATATACACATACACAAACATACATATATACACTTGTACATATTCATACTTGCTTGCCTTCATCCATTCCTGGCACCACCCCACCCACAGGAAACAACATTGCTACCCCCTGCTTCAGCATGGTAGCACCATGAAAACAAACAAAAAAGGCCACCTTTGTTCACACTCAGTCTCTAGTTGTGTCATGCACCAAAACCACAGCTCCCTATTCACATCCACGCCCTACAGACCTTTCCATGGTTTACCACAGACGTTTCACATGCCCTGGTTCGGTTCACTGACAGCACGTTGACCCCAGTATACTACATCATTACAATTCACTATTCCTTGGACATCTCTCACCCTCAAGCATGCTCAGGCTCCAATCACTCAAAATGTTTTCACTCAAACCTTCCACTTTCAGTATGATCTCCCGCTTCTTGTTCCCTCCAACTCTGATACATGTATCCTCTTTGTCAATCTTTCCTAACTCAATCTGTCCAT
>JAUUDY010618112.1:1960-22200 GCA_032361765.1 Panulirus inflatus | reverse complement strand
TTACTTGATCAACTCCACATTGTTCTCAAACATTTAATTTCCAAAATATTCGCCCTTTTCTATACATTCTCATCTATAGCCCATGCCAAGCATCCATACAACACCATTGGGATTATCATACCTTCAAACATTTTTACCCTTCCAGACAGTGACTTCATCCTCCTCATCCACTCTATGACACCTTAGCTTCCATGGTTCCATTTGCTGCCATGTCCTGTCTTAGCTATCTAAAACACTTCACTTCCTTCAGGTTTTCTCCATTCAAACTCATGCCCCAACTAATCTGTCTCTTTACACTGCTAAACCTGATAAGTTTGCTTTTATTCACATCCACTCTCAACTTTCTTCTATAATGCACTTTCCTGACTGAAGTCAGACACTAACTTCTGCAGTTTCTCACTAAAATGACCCACCAGCACAGTATCATTAGCAAACAACTGAGGTGGTAAGGGAAGGAAATGCATGAGTCTTGAAGAGAGGGGCAGGTATTCAGTCTGTAAAGGGTGAAGGGGCCTGAGTATTGAGTCAGGTGATGTTTGTTGATGACACAGCACTGGTGGGAGATTCAAATGAAAAACTGTGGATGTTGGTTTCTAGTTTGAGAGTGTGCGTGCAAAAAGAAAACTTTGAGAATAAATGTGAATAAATGCAAGGTTATTAGATTTAACAGTGGACATAGACAGGTTATATGGGGTGTGAGTTTGAATGGAGAAAAACAGGAGAAAGTGGAGCATTTGAGACACCTGGGATGGAAAATGCAGCAAATGGGACCATGGAAGCACAGGTTAGCCACAGGGTGGGTGAGTGGATGAAGGTTCTGGGAGCTTTGAGGAATGAGTGGAAAGAAAGGTCACAATATGGGAGGGTGAAAATAAATATGTTTGAAGGTACAGTAGTTCCAAGGATGTTGTATAAATGTGGGGCATGGGAAGAAAGATGAGAATGTATAGAAGAGGGTGAGGTAGGGGCTATAGATGAGAATATAGGGAAAAGGGTGGATGTGTTGGAAATGAAATGTATGAGGATAATATTTGATGCGAGGAGGGTTGATCAAGTAAATAATGATAGGGTAAGAGAGGGGTGTAGAAATAAAAAAGAGTAAATTTGTGACAGCTGTGGAGGGTGTGCCGAAATGGTTCAGACATATGGAGAGAATGAATGAGGATATGTGTCAGAAGTGGAGGGGCCAAGGAAAAGGGGGAGACCAGACTAGACAAGGCAGGACGAAGAGGAAGAGATTTTGAGTGTGTGGGGCCTGAATCCACATGGGATTGAGTGAACTGAAGTAATGTGGTATGTAAAGGGTGCTGTCCAAGGACTGACACCACAGAAGGTTTGTGGTGGTATATAAGGGGTGCTGTCCAAGGACTGACACCACTGAAGGTTTGTGGTGGTATATAAGGGGTGCTGTCCAAGGACTGACACCACAGAAGGTTTGTGGAGCCTGATTATTAATAGGGGGTTACGATTTAGGTGCATTACACATGAAAGGTAGTGAATGGATGTCAGTGAATGCAGTCTTTCTTCATCTGTGCCTGGCACTAGCTCCCTAAATTGGGAAACATTGAAAATGTATTAAAGAAAAAAGAGATTTCAGTTTTAATTTCAATGAGAGCTTTGAATCATTAAGCTCTGGCTTAGCTGCAGACAGAAATATTTTTCTGGTGTTCAAGCCTTTGGCTCACTGCAACCCTGCAAGAACAATAATTAAGAGCCAGTGTAAGCTGGCCTATGTAAAATATGCAATGGAGTATGGATGGCAATCCAATGTGTTGATACATTTAAGCTCTTTCTTTAAGTTCTACCTAATGTGTACAACTGAATGCAGAAACACCAAAAGATGTTTCATCCAAAACGATAAACTTTTTTTTTTTTTTTGCTATCATATCAACTATACATTTGGTATATTTACATATGAGGTAGGTATACAGTACAGAAAAAATACACACTTGAAGACGTGAATTAGTGATGACAATGCCAGAGACCCTGACTGCTGTACAAGCAACGAATTTTCATAAGAGGTCTCCTCAGAATAAGCTGCTAGTGTTGTAGCATCCCACCAAAGAGCATTGTAGAGACTCATCTTGCTTCCATCAAAGACTGCAACAAATGATGGTAATGAGCTCTTCATAAGCAATAAAATATGCATAAAAAATATATGTGTGATATGAGCATGTTAAAACATTAATCATCACCAACATTTTCTAAACAAGGCAATTTCATTTGGATAACATTTGACATGTAAATGAAAAGGTTTCAGAACAAAATGAATTAATAAGAAGACTGAAATATTCTGGGTAACCCATAATATGTGCATTAGTATATCACAGGTTTAGCATCCCTAATCCAAAAATTCGAAATCTGAAGTGCTCAAAATTCAAAAAAATTTTGAGCAGTGACATGGCGTTACAAGTGGGAAATTCCACACCTGATCTCACTTGCCCATGCTCTAGGCTCTGACGCTGTTGGCACCACTTTATTACAAACACTGTCACCACCAGACCTATGTGCATTACTCACCATGTCTTTTGCTTATTCTCTGCTCTGTGTGAATAAGTGTAAGAAAATGATTGCTTATCATTAGCATGTGAATTCAGAGTCAGGAAGGAAGGTGATGCCAAACAACCACAGATTGTCCACAGGGGCGGCTGACATTGTGAAACCTCAGGTTTCTGATGGTTCAGTGTTACACAAACTTTGTATCATGTGCAAACTTATTAAAAATATTGTATACATTTCCCTCAGACTATGTGTTTAAGTTGTATATGAAACATAAATGGATTCTGTGTTTAGACTTGGGTTCCATCCCCAAGATATCTCATTATCTATTATCCATCATGACAAATGTGGAAAACAGGATGGTATGGAAACATATGGGTTGGAGCTGAGACATACCTCAATGTTTTGACAGTTCAACAGTCTTCCTCAGGAGATACTGATTCCAGCAGTCAGCAGGCCCATATTCCCCAGCAAGTGATGGTCACCTGGTCAGACGCCCTGGTGTGTCGCTCTTTGATTGGATCGACTGTTGCTGCCTCCACCTCTTCACAGACTCTGCTGCCTGACATGACCAGCAGATGATTCCAGACCTTGTGTTAATGTTGTTCTTAATCCCTTCCTCAAGGTAAACTCTCACACTATCACTAAATGGTCGACACCAAAGCATATACAGGCATGTGACAAACCGTTTAGTAAAGTGTGAGAGCTTACCTAAAGGAAGGGATTAAGAACAACGTTAACACAAGGTCTGGGGTCACGTCAGGCAGCGGAGATCGCTGTGAATGGGTGGAGACAGCAGGACCAGTGATCCAATCAAAAGCGTCACACCAAGGCATCTAACTGGGTGGCCATCATATAAAGACTTCAGATTTTCTTTAAATTAAGTACAAAGACTTTATTTAAATGCAGTACAAAATATAAGCAAAGACAAACTGTGGCATAGTGATCTTACCTACTGTTCCATCAGATGTAATAATATCTTTCCATTTCTTCCATAATTGTTAACTTTTCATACATCATTGGGGTTACTATACCTTCAAACACACCCACTGTTACCTTCCCAGACAGTGATCTCTCTTTCCACTTATTCCTTAATGCTCCCAGAACCTCTGTCCCCTCACCCATCCTTTGACTCATCTCCACTTCCATTCACTCTTAAGTTCATTCCCTAGTATCCAAAAAATTTAGCTTCTTCCAATTTTTCTCTACTCAAACTCACACCCCAACAACCCAGTTTCTCAGCAAAACTAAACCTAATAACTTTGCATTTATTCACATTTACTCTCAACTTTCTCCTTTCACACACTTTCCCAAGCCCAAACACCTTCTTCTGAAGTTTTTCACATGAATCTCCCAACAGTGCCGAGTCATCAGCAAACAACAACTGACTCACCTCCCAGGCCCCCTCACCCCCTATAGACTGCAAACCTGCCTCTCTCTCCAAGGCCCTTGCATTTACCACCCTAATCACCCCATCCATTCACAAATCAAACAGCATCACACACCTCTGAAGCACACTCACCTTCACCTGGAACTACTCATCCTCCTCTCTACCCACTTGCATGCACCCTAACCAAAGCCAGGTACACAATTTAACAACCAGCTGAGTGGACTATGGACTGACTACTGTGATTAAGATTCTAACCCATGTGGGATTAACCAGTGTGTACAGCAATGATCTTCTATATAATCATAAGCACTTCTTACTTTATACCATGTACACTAAGCTCATTTCTTTAGATATACCTTTTTTTTCCATTTAATCTGAAAAACCTCCAGTCACTGATAAATAATTTCAATTTAGCTATCAGTTTTTTCCATGTTGTACATCTTCATCTGATATGCTTTAAAAAAGATGCATTTTCAATGAAAGAATTTTCAGACATGTTTTTCAAAGTTAACACAGTGAGACTGAAGCTAGCTTGTCATGAGGCACATAGGATTCAGTTTACACATATGAAGTAAGTAATCAAGCTATGGTTTCCCATTTTCTCTCTGTCCCTAAAGAAATTAAGCTTCCTGTCCAAGTTTCATTAAGTGCAAAAACTTGAATCTGAATAGTTCAGTAATAAGAAAACAAAAGTAGTATCTTACCAAGAGGAGCGTTAATATGGTCAATGGAAGCCAGAAGGTGTACATTGGTCAATGAAGCGAGCTGTGCTATAGCAGCTTGAGTCTTTTCCCCACGAAGCATTAGACCATCTAAGTTGTGAATAATTACAAATAGGGAATCCATGTCAGGTCTAGAATAGATATCTTGAATAAATTCTAGTTGTTCCTGTATACCATGGAAACTGCCTGTGTGATCTAAGATATCTTCAGTTATATTATTCAAAATCTGCAAAATAGGAAAAACAATACAGGACAGGTAATCATTTATCAAGATTACTTTCTATGAGTAACTCTTATTTCTTACTGAACATCCACACATTATCTACAATTTAACCTCTTTAATTTAAATTTTGCATTCTTTCTACTTCTGTATCACCTGTATCACATATCCACCTAATCCATTTGGAATTTCATAATTCCTCAATTCATAATTCTATTTCACCTGTACTTTCCCACACATTTGTCTCAAAAGTCCCACATGCAAAAAAGCATAAAGTATGAAGCAATGAGACTTTATAAGGTTTGAAAACAACTGATTATCCAAAAACTTGTGAGTTTATAAAAAAAAAAAAAAAATTGCACGAGAAATGTAACATATCTACAGCTTTCATTCACACCTGTTTGCCATTTCTTGCAATAATGATGTAGTACCACCAACACGCGAAGAACTGGCCTCATTCACTAACAACCACTTACTAGCTGTCATGTACAATGCACCTGAGCCAGAGTCTAAAAGGCCTTTCTATGGTTTCTTCTGACTGCTTGATAAGCCTTGGATCAGCCCACTGACAGAACGCCACCCCTCTTTAAACCAAATCAGTGCACTCTAACTCTTGCATGCCTAACATACTGCTGTATGTTCAGAACCTGAACAGTAAAAGCATATTTCATTTTGTCCTCCAGTTAACTCTACTTCTGATGTGTATACAGTACTATTTAAAGAAAAAAATAAATAAAAAGGTCATTCTCTCCATAAGTCCCACATCATTGCAGCATACCATCTTCAGCTCTCTCACATAATACTTATCTTACCACCACATCTCTCTCTTACCCTATCATTTCTAATTCAATCAACCCTTCTCACACCACATACCATCTTTTAACATTTCATTCCAACACATTGACCCTCTTCTGTAACTTTTTATCTATGGCCTATGCCTCGTATCTAAATAACGCTATCGGAACTAATATACCAGCAAACGTACCTATCTCTGCCTCGATGATAATGATGTCTATTTCCATAGGCTCCTCAATGTGCCCCCTTGTCCACCCCATGGCTAAATTCAGCTAACATAGTTCCATTCACTGTTATGTCCACTCCAAGGTATCTAATATGGATATCCTGCTTCCTCTAGGTTCTCTCCATTCAAACTTATGCTCAAACTAACCCTCCCTTTCCAATGCTAAACCTAATAACCCTACTTTAATCAATATCAACTTCTCATTTCACACATACTCTCAAACTCAGACAGCAGATTCAGCTCAAATCTGCTACCATGTGGTGTCATTAACAAACGATGTCTGACTCGTGTTCAAGGAACCCCATCCTCAACAGACTGCCAACATGCTCCTTTCTCCGAGACCATTGCACTTAACCCCATCACCATCCATCAAGCAAATTAAAGACATGGCGACATCAAAGAGCCCTGCCACAAACCCACATTCATATGGAAGCAATCTCCCTCCTCTCTTCCTACTTGCACACATGCTTCCTTTCTTGATAAAAACTCATCAATTCTAGAGGCATTCCTCCCACAATGAACACTAATTACACCTTCCACAGAGCATCTCTCAACAACTCTGCTTTCTCCAAGTACACTCAACAAGTACACTCAACAAACTTGTACCTCTGTAATCTGACCATTCACTGTTGTCCCCTTTGCTTTTATATAAAGGCACTATACAGACATTCTTCCACTTCTCTGGCACCTCAACATGACCCACATTAAAACTCCTAACCAACCAATCAACCTCATAGTCAACCTCCTTTCTCGAGAAATTCTGCAGCAATCCCATCCAATTAGGTTGCTTTCTCACACCTCATCCTTAAGGCTTTCACCACCTCTTTATTTTCTAACCAAACCACTTGCCATGACTCTCTCTCTTTACATACCTCCCAGACCCAAAACATCCCACATCTGCCATCCTACCATCCTTCCCAGCATGTACCACCCATACATCTCTCTTTTTTCTTTCACTAGCAACTTATATTTGCCATCCCCCTACTCACTACCCACCATCTGTATGTTACACACTAATCTTCCACAAGTCAGTCTTTTCCTAAATACCTCCCTTCCTTACCCACTTCCCTCACTTTATTTACTCTTATCATTAGCCACTCTACACTTAATATATCCTTATTTCTCTTCACATAAGCATTTTCCAACCTCACTCATTTTCACCACATTCTTCCCACCTGTATAATTTCCTCTTTTCCAAAAGCCTCTAAAAACTTTCTACCTCGATTCCACCAAATAATGATCAGATATCTCATTATGTGCCCCTCTCAGCACATTCACATATATCTATAAGTTGTAAGCTATTTTCCTACATTATAAGTGGGATTACACGTAGAAAAATGTTCCAAAGAAACTAATCATAACATTGTCCATTATGCTGACAAATTGAATAAATACTTACATTTTTAAGAGTGAGAGAGGGAAAAAACCCATTCACAACTATATGGTTAAATCCTGATAAATACTGCTCCTGGAACTTTGAGATAAGCTGCTTCTTGCTTCCTAAACCATATAAGAATATACTGAAGCCTTCACTGAAAAAGTAGGAAAAAGTAATCAATACAAAAAGGCAAAACAGGATTTTAAATGTATGAAACTTACACTAGATGTAAAAAGCAAGGAAACAAGTATGGATTAATGAGTAGAGATGCATATTCATCTACACTTTTGCACTGTCAAATCAGTATTTTTCTCGTCATGCTTAAGGAAAACTGAGAATATGAGCTTGCATTTACACACTCAAAATATAAGAGTAACTTCATTACCTGAGGATTTACTTTGCTGCTAATTGCAGTGGTATGCATTTCATGCTAAATGTTTGTGAAGATTACATATTATACAAATCAAAGCCATCTCATTTAATGAAAATCACTGCAGCCATACACAATGAACCTTTTATGCCAGTGAATACCACCTGTTCCCTGTGCAAAAGTTTTTTATTTGGTAATACCCAGCAGGCTGACTAAAGAACAAGGATGTCCAGTTCCTCATAGTTGAACTACAGAATTAAAAAAAAAAAGCATGTAATTTGTGAAAAGTATTACCTTTGGTTGATTTTTGTTCTGTGATCATAATTTGAAGTGCACAGGAGAATGTAAGCTTTGACTGTTTTCTATTACACTGGTGGTGGTAAAGGTAGGTTGTGGCAGTATTATGTAATGGTTATGGTAGTTTATGAAGGTGACAGGTTGTGACAACTGCAGCGGTGGCACAGGGTACTGGCAAGTTGTGGTGGTGGTAGGTGAGAGTGGTAGTATGTGAAACTGAGCAGTAGTAGTGTAGATGGTGTCTGGATGACACTTTGCCCATTTACATATGAGCTACCTAGCCTGGTTCCCACTCTCTTTACTTTGGATGACACTTTGCACATTTGTATATGGAGTACCCAGCCTAATTCACATTCTCTTTATTTTGCATAGATTACTCAATGATTAGAATCCCTTTTACAGTCCAACCTAGACTTAAGAAGGGGGCAAAATGGCATCAGTTACACACACAATACCATTTAGGACAAAAAAAGGTGTATACTTCTGTGGGGAAGCTATCAGAAAAGAAAAGGATTTTAAAAAATATATATTTATAACTCCTCTTGTTGAAAGCAGTGAAGGACTCGGTGTTTGATTTTAGATTCAAATTAAAGGTGAGATGAAATTACCAAAGCTGTACAATTTCTGAACTAATGAATCAGTGAAAGATTAACTAAGTAATGTATATATGAACAATTTTGTTTCAACTTGGAAGTCAAAATATAAGCTGCATGAACTAACCACAAAAATGTCATCCAACGGGGAAACATTTGTTCATGTTCTTCAACCAATAATTCTCTTTCTTTCTGATGGGATGCAGTTAAATTTGAAAGAAATGTCTGGAGTGCTTCTGGTGATAATCTTGGGGTTTCAAGGTGGCTGAGTGTGTGGTCAGAGGTAACTACTTTCCCTGGATCTCCATGTGACATGAAATAATCATCTGACCTAGCAATCTGAAAACAAAAGAGAATAAGGCTGAAAGACATTACAACTAACAGCTTTCAGTCTAAGTAACAAATACTAAAGATAAATGATGATTAATCATATAACACTTCTTAGTCCATATGAACACCATAAAGAAACATCAAAAGCCTAAATGTAATGTGAAAAATCTGTAGAGAAATTGTTATTTCTAATGGTGGTCTCCTTCTCTAGCCACATTCATGTAAAAATTCACCCCAAATATTCTCAACTCCATATGATTAAATGCTGTTGGTGTACATATGAATGGTACCCAAGATGTCTGTAAGAGATTTGACAAACCACAATTTTGAATACAGAAGATATTTAAGAAATGAATAGTAATAGTGTGAATACTTACAATTAGAATCAGAAACCCAAATTTAATGTACTACTGAAGCAATTAACTAGTCATGTATTTTTTTTCTATGAAAGCTGATATTGCACAAGAAACAGATCCTAATCAAGGTCTTAATCCACTCCTGTTGCCACCCAGCCCTACAGGAAACAGCATCACTGCCCCCAACTTCAGCGACGTAGCGCCAGGAAAACAGACTAAAGAAGCCACATTCACTTACACTCAGTCTCTTGCTGTCATGTGTAATGCACCGAAACAGCAGCTCCCTATCCACATCCAGGCCCCACAGACCTTTCCATGGTTTACCCCAGACATAATTGCTCAGCGGTGATATGGGGCCTAACTACCTCTCATCCACATTCACTGACTGACTAATGGTGATTTTGCCTTCAGTCTGGTAATGATTTTTATGAAATGGGTGGAAGAGTAAGAAAAGAAGAGACTATGAATGGTTGCTCATACGGTTCTACCTTCCTCTGAGAAATGGTTTGTTATCCCTCAAAGACCTACATTTTTCACAAATGGACAGGTCTGTATGAGCATCTGAGAGGCATACACACATGCAGGAGGGGTACTTGAAAATAAGACAAACTATAAATCTGAAATAACAACTGACTTCCATTACAGAACATACTCCTCTGATGGCAGCAAAATCAAAGCCACATACAGAAGGTTACATAAATCTAAACCAAGGAGTCAAGGAACAATATTTGTAGAATCCCTAAATGTTCCTTAAAAAAGCCAAGACAGAAGCCACAATCCCAACAATCTCCCTCTGTACAGCTTCCCTCATTCACAAAGCAGCCCACTTTTCCTTATCCCCCACAGTCAAGCTAAATTCTCCTCTTTGTAAAGTACTGTGTCTAAAATTTGCTTTTTAAATACTGAGCAGGTTTATTAAAAAATCGTTGCCCTCTTAAGTTTTCCATCTACTGCATTAACTACTTCTCTGACAGTCTCATCTTAAACTTATGCTATGTGGTTATCTTAAGTCCCAAAATTGTTTCCTAGTTCTTGCCCCTCCTGCCCTACACTGTACACTTCAAAAAATAAAAAAATCTATAAGTATTCTGAAATATAAAAGAAAATTTCTTTATTTGTTCTTGACACTACCTCCCTGGCATGGCAAATGGCGAACATGTACGAAATTTTTTAGTATTCCAAGGGTTAAAAATCAAGTCTTGGCAATTCACTAAGTGTACTTCTCAATGCTATGCATATATTTCAAGATAACTTAAAAGTTCACAAAAACGTCATACATTTATTTATTACACTAACTTGGGAGAGACTAAACACTTCATGGTTTGCAACTGACAAGACCTCTCTGAAGGTTAGATAATAACAATTCAAGCTGATCACAGACGAGAGGGATAGCAACCTGACAAGTTTCATTTATTCTTGAAGGCTATGAAGAAAGATATTAAGAAAAAGCCTCTGAAAACACTGCACAAGAGCTGCCCTTTTCCAGTGGCCTGTTAAGGTAGACGCATGAAGGCTAAGAAGCAGCACTGGAGTTTCCAGAGAACAGGCATCAGAGAGACAGACATATAGTTAGAGAGAAAAATAGACTGATACTCTCTTGGAATATCCATGCTTCCCATACCAGGGTTCAGCTACATTGTCTATAAATGACAACTAAATATGAATCCTTCAAGCTCCTTCAGGCGAAGTAAAAAAGATACACAAACCATTTCAACATCTTTAAATTTTGTTCCTCTTCCACCCTTTCCTGGCTTTCTGGATGGAGTTCTTTCAGGAGTATTGGATGGCATTTTTGCATATTTCAAGGGTGTCCTCTTTGGTGTTCTCGCAGGAGTCTTGACTGAATCTTCGACAAATTCTAAGTTTTCCTTACTCTCATCATCAGAAGCACTTGAATTATAGTTACTATCATCATCACTTCCCTCCTCAGATGAAGAACTGTCTTCTTCATACACAATCTTCTCAATGCCTATAAACATATTTTTCACATTAAAAGGCATATCAAACATTGTTACATGGATTTTCATATGCCTTCAACTTTTTTTGTGCTACTACTGTACTATGTCTTTTTATAACTATCAATTCCTTCATCAAATCTGCAGAAACATGAATAAATATATAAAACAAAACTTACATAAAAGAACACATCTACAGTTACCTCATGCTGCATACTTTCACATTCCTTTTCAGTGAAAGGCTTACTCTGTGCTTTCCAATCTGTTCTCTTACACAGGTTTTAATTTATTACTATAAAACAAAGTGCAACAAAAATTCAAAGTCAAGGAATATAGATGACATGTTTGGGTTTTTGCTGAAAACGAAAAAAGTGTATAACTTAAGGGAAAACATATGAAAAGACTGGAAATAATTTTTAAACAAATAAATATCAATTATATTCTTGGAAATGTGGCCACTATGGCCAGCCACGAGAACCTACAATGTATGAGAAGTTCAACTTATGGTGGGAAATTCAGGTGTAGAGTGATGTTCATCGCACTCAGCTATGTAACAGCAGATTGATTGAGGATGCCATATGAAACATGCATTTGTAGGTATTGATCACAGGAGAAATGGGTAACCACCGTCACTTAAAATAATGACTAGAATATGAAGAACAGGGATGGATGATTGCAGCATGCCCTCTAAATATTTCATGATAAACACAAAGGAAAATATATGTTACTATCTAGAATCTAACAATTATAAGTAGTTTTGAGTGATCCTGAAAAAAATCCTGATTAGTAACTATTCTTTACTTAAATAAGAATAATTTCAACTGACTTCACTGATCCTAAAGAAAAAGTCCTGACTGAAAGCAAATGCATCAACTGCAAAACATGTCCCATAATATCACAAAAAATCTAACCTTTGTGAGGAAGATAATAAGCTGAGATATTAACTCCTTTGTGAGGAAGATAATAAGCTGAGGTATTAACTCACGTTGTTTCACTCTTTTTCTGAAGCTGTAGGGAGTTCTAATTTCTTGTATGACTTTTGATAGACTCCTCTTACTCCTTGGAGTTCTGAATCCATCTGAAATACAACATTTTAACAGAAAAGAATGCAAAACTATCCAGAGAAAAATATATACTTTTATACTATATCTTAACAATAAAACTGCTGCAAAAATAAGTACTCCATTCAGCTATTATCATTAGCTCTGTTCCCAATTCCATGAGGTAGATCAGAAACAATTATGCTTTGAGTTCACTTAAGCACATTCTTAGCCTATGTCCAATAAGTTAAAGTGATACAGAACTTCTAAGCAAATATAGTGCAACATCCTTTCACTTTGCACACTACGCTGATTTGTCAAGAGAGACCAGTCTCAAAGATGCTTCCATTTCAAACATTGCCAAGTCATTCTTTTGGTATTTGCATCTGAATTATCTTCAGCTCTAATAAATTTGTTGTCTTCCTCCCCTTGGATCTTCAACTATACTATCATATACCTTACTGAACAACCTATCAGCCAACATACATTCTACATGACTACGGTTATTGGTACTTTCTAGAGGACTTGAAATAATACTGGAGGGTGTAGGTCCATGGAGGATAGTATGTGGAATTGGCGACCCAAGTAATTGTGGGGAGTAGAGTGGAGGAGGATGTGACAGTTAGGTATGGGGATAGATTCATGGACTGTGCATTAGCACAGTGTAGAAAATACAAACTTTAACTATAAAGATGTTCAATAATACACTTAGCACAGGTAACGGGAAGACAAGTTAAATAAGAATGTCAAAACATTATGAGGTCTCCAGCTGTTTATCAATATATTGCACTATTTGGTCTCTCTGTCAACTACTTTCCAATAATAAGCAAGAAGGATCATACACAACTTCTGCTATACAACAAGAACACTCCATCACTCACAAATTACTTTATTTTTACTCTTCCAACTCACTTTTGGTCCCTCATTGCCCTAATTCTATAATTTCTCTCATTCGTTTTCCATGTGTAAAAAAAAAAAAATAAAAAATAAAAAATCCACCATACCTCTTTTCATCCACTCTCAACTCGATTCTATATCTTCTGGATTTTTTTTTTTTTACCATATTCACTTTCTACTCCAAATTCAGTTCTTTCAGGATTCACCTCTGACTTAAGAGATAGTGTTAGGAATATGAGCCTCATTTACATGCACCTAATCTCTATATCAAGTACAACGTACTGCAACCAGAGTCTACCATACACAGCCAAGCTCCAAAGACTACTTCATGGTTTACTCTGACCATTTTGCATACCCTTGTTTAGCCCATTAGCAGCACTTTGCTTCTCCCCCATATATCACACTGCTCCGCTTCATTTTACATAATGCACATCTCTCACCCACCTGGAGATTCAAGGCCTTATTTTGTAAAGCCTCCTCCACACCACCCTACCATACCTCACTCAGTCACCTCCTTCCCCTAACTCTCTCTCAGTCACTCTTCATTCATCCTCTCCATACTTCCAGGCAGTTTCATCAAACACGCTGATCAATCCTCTAAATCAGATAATGTTCACTGCATACCTCTCTAGCAATGTTATCTTTTACAATACTAACCCATCTCATACCTCATATTAACCTCAGGCATTTCATTTCCAGCAAATATACCCTCTTCCTTTCCTTTGCATTCATAGCCCAAGATATGCATCTATACAACACTGACAGGACTACTAAATCTTCAAGCACACCAAAATTTCATTAGTATACTACACAATTAACCACAGAATTAGTGAGGTCTAATATGAAGTCAATATTACAAACTTTTGGAAGTAGAGTCCGGCGTTCTGGGAGTTTGGGGTGTCCTAGGGGTACCAAGATACTGTTTTAATGAAGACCTTGGGGTTTTGGGAGTAGTTGGAGATTCATTGGTTTTCTTGACAGATTCAGCCTTTTCCAGCATACCCCATTTTTTCTTTGGAGTACGAAATCCAAATACAGAACTACCTCTGATAGAGTCTTCTCCATCATCAAGTAATTCTGAAAATAAATATATTCTGAGATCCTACCAAAGGCATCACATATAAATGCCAAGTATTCTGATTTTCATGTAGATATCATAGGGCCTTCTATAAATCCAGTATTACAAATAAAAGAATAACGCTGTGTATACTTAAAAAGTGTCAAGAAAACTTCATAATGCAATTATGTACCAGTAGTTTTTCACAAGAGGGTAAAGACTTTTCTTGACAGTTTATAAAATTTCTTCTAAAATATGAGACATGGTGATCAAGGCTACATAAAGGACAAATAATCTCACCTCTTTATCCATAAAAGCTGGAAAAAAAACAAAAAAAACTGCATAAGCCAACACTTCATCATGCTTTCGTAAAGAACTGGATGTTCAAAAAATTGATGCTTCGATTTTGTTTCAGCCACCTGAGTCTTTCAAAACTTTGTTTACACATGCACAACGATAAATTTCTAAATCAGTAACTTTTCATGCTCAGCCTGCACCAAAATGCACAATTTCAGATCGTACTCCCTCATGATACTGAGTTTCAAATAAAAGGTATAAACTTCAAGTCTCTTCACACCAAACTTATCTTCATTCAGAACATAGTTTAATTCTCATACATGAGTCCCAAATTGTAATTAGATATTTCTGAGTTCACAATGTGACAACATGACAACCAATTCTAACTGAATCATTTCTCCCATGATTCAGAAGTAAATGATATTTCCACATTTGTCATGATACCAGAGACCACTAAAATCAAAGAAGCAATAGAACTGGCAGTGATAACAAGGTACATTATCATTCCATTAATACACTATCTTCCAGTATCACTCCATTAACACACAATCTTCCTAAGACACTATAAAACATATAAACTTTGCTACAAATCTTATAAAAACTCACACTAAATTAGTCAAATTGTTGTATAAACTCTAAAAACACTGCTGTTGCTAGGTACATAACTTAGGAAATTAACACACTATCAATGTCTGAGGTTACTACCATTCAATGACCGAGTTGTCAAACCACCAGCACCAAGGTACTAAAGCATCTTAATCAAAAGTGACATAATGTTAGTGATATGTCATCATGATCTAATTTTACTTAATGTCATGTCTACGCTACCAGCTACTAGTCTGAAAAAATAAAGTAAAATGATCTAGGTATGTGGAAAAGCTTTGGTTGAATTTCTAGGGAAGTCCACTCTTCTTAATCATGCTCACTGTATCATGTTACAAACAAACTACATGACAAGCATCATATAAACAAACCTGTTGGCTTGAAGAATATATCGTCGACTTCCACTTCTTGAAGTGGCTGTAATTCCTTACTATCTACAGCAGAGTTCTGACAACTGTTAGTAAGTTTACCACGACCACGCTCTGAGAGAGGTATTGATGTGCCTGTAAAAATGTTCTTAATTATATTGATGAGACGAAGAAAGACACCTCCACTCAAATACGCACATATATACATACATGCTCATACAGGTACATATACCTACATATACATATACATAATATACACACTGCCATATATAACCATGTACATATTCATACTCGCTTGCCTTCATCCATTCCCAGCACCACCCTGCCCCACAGGAAACAGCATTGCCATCCCCTGCGTCAGCGAGGCATTGCTAGGAAAACAGACAAAAAAGGCCACAATCTTTTAAATTCAGTCTTCAGCTGTCATGTGGTGGTCATGCCTAGCTTTGACATGTGAAGTTTGGGTAATGGGTATTGATAATACATGTAATACCAACATAAACTTCTGCCTGATAAAAAAAAGGAAAATATTCATATGTGCTTCATGAATGCAAGTGAAACGTGGGGGACTGTAAGCATTTCCAACATATTTCTCATCCTATCCATCACCACCACAGACCATGTACTTTTCCTAATGTTTTCACACCATCTGATAACAGCTACAGTTTCAATATTGCATATTCCTTATCCTTTGTTACAGCTGAAACATTACTTTTGTTTTGCCTTCATTCCCTTAGATTATTGGCTAATCAACACACATGGAAGGTCAGAGGGTTTGTAACTAAATGAGCATGGGATGGATTAAGGTATTTCTCCATTGCTATAGAGGTTAGGTGAGGTTCTTAAAGGTTTTTCTGTTTCTTTACATGTGTATTACCTGCTTCTACATTAATCAACCCCATTTTCCCTTATAACCTCATTGCCATCAACATATCTAATAACCTTCAATATTACGCTTTAAATTATCCTCAGCAACTACCGATAATGTGTTCTTAATATTCATAGCCAACAGTGATGTGGAGGTAAATTGGACTTTTTACCCATCTATCTTGATAAAACAATGCTCCCTTGTCTTTCACTTCTGTGAATAAGGAAATCCATTTTAATGTTTTAACCCTAAATTTTGATATACTACCAGTTTAGCCATTCAATGAAACTAGCAATATACAGAAAGTTATTTTGTTATGCAATGTTGATGTAGCCTTTAAGCATTTAATTTTGTCCTTTAGTATCAAATAATGTGATAGTTGTGAGGGCTATGAACATCAAGAAGAATGTGTGGTGAATTATGTAAAAAGTGGGTAACCCTCTTGTAAAAAATGATTCAGCAAAATATAAGAAAACCTTATCTACCCTGCATTAGCATTTGTGATTTATGCCAAAAATGTACCAAAATGAAATCGAATTGCTAATATCAATCATATGGTCTGTCGTCTGTTTGTTAGCATTACTGGGAGTTTGCACAAAGCGTTATCACTACTGGTATATTTTGACAGAAAGATTACCAATCAAGATAAATCTCAACTACCAGGAAAATTAGCTGAGGGTTTCATTGGCTCTGTTGATTTTTAAGAAGTGGTTAACATACTTTCAGATTAATCAAACCATCTCTGGTATTCATGACCCTCACCTCTATTGCTTAATTTATCAGAAAAGAAATAATGTTCCTAATCAAGCTCTACAACCTAGATGTATTCAATAAACACTACACTAGCATTTTAAAACAAAATCACCCGATATTCAAAGCTAATCTCGCTGCATGGCTAAACTGATAACTTACTATATGAGTAAATGATGCTATATCAGCCCTACACTTTCCCTGATCTTCAAGGTTCTCCTGGTGTTGTAAGGTTCGTTGAAATGCGAATGCTTACGCAGACTTTACTCCATACATTTCACCATAGTATCAACTTCCCTGTGTGAAGTTTTTCAGTACTTAGTATCATATAAGGTGACACAATGAAGTTGAATGGACAAACATTTCAAATGGAACTTTTATTTTCACTGTAATCGCTCATCATATTTGCATAATGTTTTTAAATTCTAAACTTATGCTGCACACCTGTGGTGTTGGTACACACATTCGTCATACTTTAACTATGATGAAGGACAGGTAACTACATTTGAAGTAAATTTTCAATCACCTTGCTTCCCATCAGTTCCATTTGTAATCTTCTCCACAGTATTATCATCAACAAATGTGACAGACACTAATCGCTTGGTTCTCCCTTCCATCCTGTGACACAGACTACTGGTTTATTTACCATTCTCCTGTGAGCCAACTTCCCGCCACTGGGAACATGGTAGCAGCAGCTTGCGAAATTCCAATACCTTCTTCCTTTTGCTGTATGTCAAGCCTTACACTTCTATAAAATCTTCTCCAATTAAAAGTGTACAGCTACATTATGACTAGTGTTCGATGTATATTGATGGTTCTTGTTTAAAGCTTTCTCCTTAGTATTAAGGTATGAAGGGAATTAAATAGATATGGATGTATAAATACAAGACTGTTAATTTGGAATGGTTTGAAGGTAAGGGATAATTCTATAGTTTATGGAGGGGGGGGGGGGGGAGACAGGATTTAACAAGGGGTAAAAATATGCGGGGCAGCAAGTTTACCTCACTTGGAATTTGTAATAATGCTCACACTCTACTAAAGATGAATATGACCTTAGATGAGAACAAATCTGCAACAGCTTCCACGAAAAGCAGATTCAATCGATGCTGAATGTACATGATTAACCCCATTAAATCGAAAATGAATGATGATGAAAGGTAGACATACATACAAAGTTTACTCATCAGATTTTACCTTTGGGGAAAGGCATGGGGAAAAGTCTGAGATACTCTGCATTTCTAAGGACCTCCTTTTTACACAAATACACCAACCTCTGCTATTCAACAAATATACTTAAACTCGTGTCTCAGGTGACATTCATTCACGATTCCATTACGAAACACTTCTTGAGATAGAAGTTACTGCACACCAGTCCCCTGTGAACTCGCTAAAAAATGTGGTACACACGTATTTCCGAAGAAACGGGTTTAGAGGCAAAGCGAAACGTAATTGTTATTATAGATTTACCCTATCAGGGGTATATATGCATTAACGTTACAACCGTCTTGAGAACACAGACAGCCATTGGTAACTGTTAGAAGTGGGAGAGTGAACCACAGACAGCCAGTGGTAACTTTTAGAAGTGGGAGAGTGAACCAGCACTGTGGCGATGAGCGTTAAAGTCACATTGCGATAAACTGGTAAAGTTAGTAAGTCAGACTGCTTTGGACTCTTTGTAGGAAGTCTGTGGAGCTATACTCTCCAGATGTGTCAACAAGAATGAATCAATCATCTGTATAATCGATGCAGCCATTCAAAAAATAGATATGCCGAGGATCTGAGCAGAATTTCAAGTTTCTTAAATCCACACCGAGCCATTTGTGTGCTATGAAGTTAACAGAATAAACGTTACAGATATTAATATGTTTCTTGAGGGCGGTTTTACAGATCTACTGAGAGATACGGTGAAGTTGTGAGGGATTTTTTTTTTTTTTTGGATGGACTACAATACAGTACTCAAGGTTTCATTCTTAATCTGGCTGAGTCAGCCAAACTGAGATATCTTACAAAAGTCTTGTGTTTTAGAGGGAACTGTCATCAAAATTATCACAAACACAATAATTGCATTATGATGCGTATGCCTCGCTACGCCGCCGCTGCTCCCATCTTGTACGTATTCTGTGGCTCTGGGACTGGATAAGTAACCAATGTCTACCACACATACTACATACAAATTTCTATAATTGGTAAGGACTCGATGTTGGATCAAAGATTACGGTCACGTTACTTCGTGTACTGAACACGTGATATGAAGACTATAGAAGTTATTGTTAACTAAACTTTACCAGTTTAAGTCTACATGATTGTTTTTGGATGTCAAGGCCAAAGACCAAGTTTGCAGGTGATGCGGCTCTTGTGGCAGATTCTAGAGACTTTAGATGGTGTTGACAGTCTAAGACTGTGTGTGAAAGGAGAAATCTGAACGTAAATAGGAACAAAAATGGGGGGTCACATATGGCAGGTTGCCTTGCTCTGATTGGTCCATATGTGGCAAGCTCCCTGACTTTTGTCTGGTCACCATGTGGCGTCTGCCTCATTGTCTTTCTAAAGGTCTTTAAAACTATTGTCTTTGTTGTTGAAGACTGTAACAGCATTTCGTCTCCAGCGTTACGGTACCAGTTTACGAAATGTAAATAAAGGAAACAAAACATTTCTTATTCGAAAGGGAAACCTATTCGAGGTCGAAATATTTTCTTAGAGTTTAAAGGTTACCCGGAAATTTTAAGGCTGAATGCTGCGTTCAGTCTCCAATATCTAGTATTAGTTTAATTCAGAATGTACTTACAATGGGAAAACTTAAACAGACCCACATTTTTAGAAAAGAAAAATACACCAGGTAATGGAGTTGTGGGGTGCTGAGCCCGTAGCCTTCAACTGCCTTTTAATTTGGTCTAAACTACCACACCACAGTTGTCTTCACCGTGCATAGTAAATCTGAGGTACGACATAGTGAAACCACTTACCCATGGATTATTTCTTGGCAACAGGTATAGCCATGTGACCACTGGGTATGACGGTTTGACCTTTGACCTGACAAAGATCAGACTATCACACCCAAATGTCTTACAGTTGTGTTCTGGATCATAAGGTTTTCTGAAGGGGTTAAGCATTACAAAGGTTAAAATATATTAATAAAGTATATACAAATTTGCATTTATTTACAAATGTTAACGTTGATACATTATATGTAATGATACAGAAGGTGTGTTTATCAGATACAATATGGTAA
>JAUUDY010618001.1:395-17180 GCA_032361765.1 Panulirus inflatus | reverse complement strand
CGCTTCCATGGTTCCATCCGCTGCCAAATCCACTCCCAGATATCTAAAACACTTCACTTCCTCCAGTTTTTCTCCATACAAACTTACCTCCCAATTGACTTGTCCCTCAACCCTACTGTACCTTTCCCCCTTTCCCCCTTCACTGATGTTCCTACTTTGTTCTCTTTGTTTTCTCACACTATTAACCATCTTATTCTCCAAGGAGTAGCCAAGAAGTTTGCAATACTTGCATACCCCAAATTCTCATTTTCCCACACTCTTTCAGCCCATGCATCTTCTACTTGACCTTTTGCTGCTCTCTCTTGTATATCTCCCATCACTAGTACTCTTAGTGATACACCTCTCTTTTAACCTTTCACCTGCATATTAACTTCGTCATCCTTCCACTCTATAATTTCTCACATGCCTATCTCCCACCTTCCACATACCACACATTTCTTTTGCCTAAGTCAACTCTGCTTTCTTAGATATTTCTTCCTTCCCTACTCTCATAGCTGTTCATCTCTCACCTTCTGTGATGCTATGCTCAATCTCTCCTGGTATCTCTTCAAACAAGCTTCTCTTTCAAGTTTACTTTCACCGTGCTCTTCTCACCCAAATCATTTCCTCTTTTCCAAAAGCCTTTACAAATCTTCATCTTTGCCTCTTCCAGGTAATGATTAGACCGCACCAGCTGCCCCTCTCTGCACATTCATATCTCTTTTGCTCACCTATTAATTAGTATGCAATCCAGAAATGCCCACTTATTGTCTCCTACATGTATACTTATTTGTGTTCCTCTTTTTATACTAGGTATTCCCAATAACAAGTCCTTTTTCAGAACACAAAACTCCACAAGCTGTTTACCATTTCCACTCACATTATTAATACTCTATACCACACAATTAACTGACACATTACCCTTTTTCACATTCAAATCATCCATCACTAGTACCCAGTGTCTCACATTCACTTTCAACAAAATACTCCATACCACCCAGTTATACACTAAACTACTACATTATCCACTTTCATGTTCAAATAACCCATCACTAATACCCAATGTCTCGTATCAAAGCTGCTGACATACTTACTCACCTCTTCCCAAAACACTCGCCTCTCTTTGTCATTTCCCATATGGCCAAATTCTTTCGCTATAATAATTACCTACCTCCCATATTCCACTGTCAGTTTTACCCACATCATTCTAGGGCTCACACCCTTGCACTCAACACATTCCCACAACTCCTTCATATATAGAGATGAAGTGTTATGAATATATATGGTGTGGGAGAAAAGCTGCTAGAAGCATTGAAGAGTTTTTAATCAATAGAGCAATGTGTATGTGTGAGTAGGAAAACAAAAGAATGAGTGGTTGCAGGTGAAGGTGGGTTTGTAGCAGGGTGTATGATGCCATCTTCGCTGTTTAACTTGTTTGTAATTGGGTTGGTGAGGAGTTGAATGGAAGTTTTGAAGATAGGAGCAGGTCTGCAATTTGCCAGGGGTGGGGTGGCCTAGGAAGTGAGTCAAGTGGTGTTTGCTTATGACATGGCACTGGTGGCCAGTTCAAGTAAGAGACTCCAGAAACTGGTGTCTGAGTTTAGGAGAGTGTGTGAAAAGAGAAAGTTGAGAGTGGATGCAAATAAAAGCAAGGTTATTAGTTATAAGAGTGTAGAGAGACAGCAAATGTATGGTGTCTTTATTATAGTTGTAGCATTGTGGATGTGAAGGGTCCTGGGATGTGCTGAAATAATGTGTGAAGGGTTCTGGGATGTGGTGAATTGGTGTTTGTAGTAATCTAGGGAAGGGTGATGTCCAGAGCATAGATGGTAAAGTGTGACTCATGTTTGGTGAGTGTGGTTGCAGTTGGATGTATGTACGTATGCTGATGTGGTGGTGTTTAATACCAAGTTGAGAGGGTGGTTGCTTATTGCTTGTCAGGACATTTCAATGTGTATGTGTTTTGTAAGTCTTATATTTGCTGGGAGTTGGGGGATCTGTGAGTAAAGGTAGCCGAAGTGGGAGGCAGGGAAAGGCTTTTGATTTCTCATAGTTATGCAGTAGTTTGGGTGGTAAGAGTCTAGTGCTTTTGGAAAGAATTGAGTGCCAAGTATGTTGAGGATCTTTATTTCATTTCATAAGTGCTGAGTATTTGTGATTGCTAGGCAGCCAGTTAGTACTCTGAGTGCTTTATTTTGTGTGGATTGCATCTTTGTTATATTTGTCTTTGAGAAGGAGGAAGATCAGGCATATTGTGTTTAGATTGGAGGACATGAATTGTATTTAGTGGATGCTAAGGGACTTTTTTTTATTTCTAAATATGGTAGCAGTTAGTGTTCTTATAGAAGTTAGTATGTGTTGCTTTGTAATGATATTGTTGGTGTGAAGAGTGAAAGCCATGTTTGTTTCTCACATGATGCATATGATAGTGACTGACATATTGTAGACAAAACATGCTGCAATCAAAGGCCATATGTTGGCGTGTAATGCATCAAAACCAGAGCCTCCTATCGTCAGTCATGCCCCCACAGACCATTCTGTGGTTTCCTCCGACTGCTTCATATGCGTTAGTTCAACTCATTGACACCATGTCATCCCCTGTATACCATGATGCTTCAATTTGTCTATCCCATGATTACTTCTCACCTTCCTGGATGTTCAGGTCCTGATAAGTCAAAGCCTCTTTTACTCCATCCCTTCACCTCCTCATCCCAACTTTGCCTTGCTCTTTTGACATCTGACATTTATATCATCTTAATCATTCTCTCCTCACTTATTCCTTCCATATGTCCAAACTATTGACACCGTCTCACCCCCTGCATACCATGATGCTTCAATTTGTCTATCCCATGATTACTTCTCACCTTCCTGGATGTTCAGGTCCTGATAACTCAAGCCTCTTTTACTCCATCCCTTCACCTCCTTCTCATCCCCAACTATGCCTTGCTCTTTTGACATCTGACATTTATATCGTCTTAATCATTCTCTCTTCACTTATTCCTTCCTTATGTCCAAACTATTTTAGCATAACCTGGTCTGCTCCCTCAGGTATGTTCCCCTTCCTGGCACCCATCTCTCTTACACTGTCATGCCCCCACAGATCATTCTGTGGTTTCCTCTGACTGCTTCATATACCTTAGTTCAACTAATTGACACCATGTCACCCCCTGTATACCATGATGCTTCAATTTGTCTATCCCATGATCACTTCTCACCTTCATGGATATTCAGGTTCTGATAACTCAAAGCCTCTTTCACTCCATCCCTTCACCTCCTTCTCTTCCCCAATTATGCCTTGCTCTTTTGACATCTGACATTTATATCGTCTTAATCATTCTCTCTTCACTTATTCCTTCCATATGTCCAAACTATTTTAGCATAACCTGGTCTGCTCCCTCAGCTCTGTTCCCCTCCCTGGCACCCATCTCTCTTACACAGTCATGCCCCCACAGACCATTCTGTGGTTTCCTCTTCATATACCTTAGTTCAACCCATTGACACCATGTCACTCCCTGTATACCATGATGCTTCAATTTTTCTATCTCATGATCACTTCTCACCTTCCTGGATGTTCAGGTTCTGATAACTCAAAGCCTCTTTCACTCCATCCCTTCATCATCCCTTCACCACCTCCTCATCCCCAACTATGCTTTGCTCTTTCGACATCTGACATTTATATTGTCTTAATCATTCTCTCTTCACTTATTCCCTCCATATGTCCAAACTATTTTAGCTTAACCTGGTCTGCTCCATCAGATATGTTCCCCTTCCTGACGCCCATCTCTCTTACACTGTCATTCCTTAAATGATCAGTGCACCTCATACCACATTTAGTCCTTGAGCATTTTATCTCTAACACACCACCCTTTTCTGCCCTTTTGCATTCAGGAACGATGACCCACATCCTTAAGACATTGCTATAACTACTATACCTTTAGATATACATGCTCACATCATTCTTTACCTACATGACTTCCCATCACTACAAGCAAACCTCAAATGAAGTTCCTTTCATATGCAGATAAACTCGCAGTTTCATCACAACCCCTTAACATCACAGTAGCAGCATCAAATATGCAACACTTCATTACATCATTGGAACAATGGCTCACCAAAAACAGAATATCTGCATCTCCAAAGAAGTCATTATTCTCTCTTTTAATGCCCGACATAAACAGATACATCTCTCACCCTCCAGTCACTTTGAATGGACAATTACTCTGACAACAAAACACCAACCATTCTAAACATCATTTACGACACATACATGATGTTCACTCCCCACACCACAAGCATCAGCGTAAAAGTAGTACATAAACTGAATACCCTGAGAACACTAAGTGTTATCAGATTTTGATAAAAAGAAACTCTCAATATCCTCTATAAACAATTCATTTACTCTACTTTAAGCTATGACTTACTTGCCTAGTCCTCCATCCTCTCAAAAGCAATTATAATAGCTGTAAGCCACACATAAAAGTGTACTCAGAACAATAACTGGCTGCCTAGTAACCATGAACACTCACCGCAACACAATGAAAGAAAGATCCTCCCAATGCAGTCCTACCTTAACATGCTTGGCACTCAGTTCTATGCAGTAGCGATAACTTCTCCCACCCAAACCACATAACTGACCACCAACTCCACCTTCGAAAAATATAACACTGACAAAACACATACACACTGACATAACATCCCAGCTTGGTCTGAAACTCTAACCCACCAGACATACATACACCCATCAAAAACCACACTCCCCAGACAAACATGAGTCACTCTCTCCTGTCATTGCTCTGGATATCACTCATCCCTACACCATTACAAGCACCTTATCAATATATTCCAAGACCCTCATGCTCATGATGCAGTTACCATAATGAAGACACCAAGTCGCTTACTATTCAGTTGTCCTGCCCTCTGCACATGGACATACACACATCACAACACTGTATGACATGATCCTGACCTGTGGACATAGCCGGCATCATGAATGCTGCAGGAACCATGTGAAAATAAAAAGAACTCCTGGGATAGGAAGTAAGTAACTGACATTGACCTCTCCTGCCACACACTCTTCACTGCACCCAGGACCTTTCTCCTGCCACACACTCTTCACTGCACCCAGGACCTTAGCCTTAACCCCATCCAGTGACACACTTCAGCCATCACAGTTCCATCCACTGCCAATTAACCCAAGGTATCCACTTCAACCAGGTTCTCTCCGTTCAGATTTACTCTCAAACTTTCCTGTCTCATCTCCCTGCTCCATCACATAACTTTACTTTTGTTCACATTCCCTCTCAAATTTATCCTTTTCCCACACTCTCCCAAACTTTGTCAACAGCTTTTGGAGTTTCTTTCTTGAGTCTCCCATCAGAACCATATCTGCAAACAGCAACTGATTCACCTCCCAGTGCTCCACCCCAGTTCCAACCCCAGTGTGCTATAGACCTGTCCATTACTCTAAGACTGCATTTACCACCTTGTCCATAAATTGATTAAAAGCCATGGTGACATTACATATCCTTGCCACAGATCCACCTTTACCAAGAACCACTTGCCTTCCTCCCTTCCTAGTTGCACATGTGCCTTACTGTCCTGTTAAAAACTTCTCGTATTTTATGATGCTTCATTTACCGCATATATTCATCGCATCTTCTACAAGGTCTTTATCTCATCATTACACTTCCTCCAGATTCACCCTGTTTCTTCAGCTATTTTTCCACATAAGATTCTTCAAAGCACACACCTGGTCCACATAGATTCTTCAAAGCACACACCTGGTCCACATAGATTCTTCAAAGCACACAACTGGTCCACATAGATTCTTCAAAGCACACACCTGGTCCACATGTCCTTTACCTCTCCTGACACCACTCTGCTCCTTCCAATTCAGATGTTCTGTTAATGCAACCACCCTCTCACTCGGTACTCTCCCATACACCTTATTAGGTTTGTATCAACAGACTTGTACCTCTGTAATTCAAGCATTCAATTTTGTACCCCATGCCTTTTTACAAGGATGATTTACTGTACACAGGTTTTGCCAGTCCTCATGGCTTTCACAACCTCCTTTTCCACCAAACCATTCAACAGGACTTTATCACTCTGCATGCTACTATGCATAAACACTGAACATCCACTTCCCTATCTTATAACATATTTAACAGCCCTTGAAAGCGCTAACTCCATCTCTTTTCACCTGTCTTTTGCCAGATCCCACATCCTAATCTGCTCCCTTCACTATAGATTCCTATTTGTTCTCCTCATTCTATTCACATAAATTACACATTGAATATCATAGATGACATATATGTTGTACATTATTACATGACACAAATGTGAGCAAGTGCGGCCATTGTTTGTGTGTTCCTGATGCTACCTCGGTGTGGCAGGAAATGGCAACAAATTAGGAATAAAGAATATATTGGTGTTACTGGACTTCATCTGCATGTGGTTACACTGCACTTCAGCAAGGCTGTGTAAATGTCACTGAACTATAAAAAGGAGTAGTCTTGTTGAGGAACTTCTTACTGTATAGTTCACCATTTCCTGCTCCCAGTTGAAGTGCAGCCTTTAGGCTGCAGGAAACCCATTAATTTTTAGGAAAGAGTCCTGGTGTCATCCATGATCACTTTCACATGGCTCCTGCAGCCCAAGTTTGTGTTACTTCCAGCAGCAGGGAAATATGAACTGGAGTGAGAAGTTTTTGATGATACTGTACTCCCAGTGACAGCCTCACTAAAGGTGAATTTTCATTCACAGTGTAACCTCAAAACAGGCAGAGTCCAATAACAGCAAATAATGGTCTAAATAAGGGACATGCTCTTGTGAAATATTATTTGCCCATAATTTACAAAAAAATGTAGGAACACAATTCTTACTGATATTGATAACTGAGCAAAAGTGTGAGTAAGGTACAAGTGATAAACTTAGAAAAGAAAGTGTCATATTCGATAACCTTCGAATGCAGACTTATCAGCCTTCTGTCTATCTGTCTGTTACAAGATACAGTGTAATGTTGTGAATGTGGAGGAATGTATTTATTAGGTAGTTAGTAATAAACTGTTAGAGTGCATGTTTAATGCAGAAAAGGAGTGGAAAAAAGGAAAAACAGATGATAAAATAAACTGTAAATGCCAAAAAAGAAATGGATGAAAGTGATTTGTGCACCATTTTCATTAATAAATTTGCAGATTGACTTTGAAGGAAATAAACATAAAACATGGAAAAGAAAATACTATATTTGATGAAAATAGAGTCAGCCAGGATGAGGTAATAACACAGGCTAAACCAAGAATCAGTTACTTCTCTAAACCACAAGCGTTATAGTTATCTTTTGCGGTTTCATAAATTCGGTGTAAAATACATCCTAATCAAATTCAACTTTCTCTGATAAATTTACTTAAAGATGGAGAAGTTATTGTAATGAATTACATAACTGAACAGATCCAGTGCAATCATAAATATTAAAACTATTGAAGGAACCTGTAAGAATGTAAATCTTAATGATATCAGTAGATATGCAAAAGTGTGAATAAGTATTAGTGATAAACTTAGAAAAGAAAGTGTTATATTCGATAACCTTCGAATGCAGACTTATCAGCCTTCTTTCTGTATGTTTCTTATAAAATACAATGTAATGTTATGAATGTGGAAGAATGTATTTATTAGGTAATTAGTAATAAACTGTTAGAATGCATATTTAATGCAGAAAAGGAGTGGACAAAAGAAAAAAAACAATAAAATATACTGTAAATACTAAAAAGAAATGGATGAAAGTGATTTGTACACCACTTTCAATAATATATTTGCAAATTGATTTCGAAGGAAATAAACATAAAATATGGAAAAAGAAAATATTATATTTGATGAGAAAAGAGTCAGCCAGGATGAGGCAATAACACAGGCTAAACCAAGAATCGGTTACTTCTCCAAACGACAAACTTTATAGTTATCTTCTGTGCTTTTATTAATTCACTGTAAAATATATCCTAATCAAATTCATCTTTCTCCTCTGATAGATTTACTTTAAGATGGAAAAGGTATTGTCATAAATTACATAATTATGAACAGATCCAGTGCCATCATAAATATTAGAACTGTTGAAGCAACCTATAAGAATGTAAATCTTAATGATATCAATGAATATGCAAAAGTGGGAATAAGTAACACATGATAAACATAGAAAAGACAGTGTTTTATTTGATAACAAACCTTCATATGTAGACTTATCAGCTTTCAGTCTATATATCTATTGGAAAACAAATGTAACTGAAGATTAGGGAACATATTTATGATGCAATAACCAGTAAGAGAACACTTTAAGTGCTATAGGAGTGGAAAAAAGAAGAAATATGATGGAAATGAAGAGCGTGTGAGCAAACAGAATGATGTCCTAAATGTGCATTGATAAACAGATGGTAAAATAAACCATAAATGCCAAAAAGAATGGATGAATTTGATGATAAATATATCATTTTCATCTGTGGGCAGTAGTCATTAAAGTGATTTTTAGGGTAATAAACATAAGATATATAGAAGTTAGTACTATATTGTATCTGATGATTGAATAACACAAGCTAAGTCTGAAACGTTCAGTAACATCTCATTTCTGTAACCAACCTTACGATAATAATCTTTTGTACTATTTTCGGTCATTCTAAAATGCATGTTAAGTATGTTTGTATTCTTGCATAATGATTATATACTTTAAGACCGAAAAGTTTTATTCTCAGTAATTGATCTAACATTATCATGAATAATGAATTAAATAATGAATGTTGTCAAGAGAAACTGTAAAAATGTAATTCTTAATGATATTAATGGACAAGCATGGGAGTTAGAAACCCTCCCGTGCATACTTCATAGCCTTCTATGTATGTACGTATGTCTTTCTTTCTGTCTATCTATCTATCTCTATATATTCATCCATCAGTCTACATACATATCTGCATATTTTTTGACAGAAAACATAATGCAAGTCAGTGAATATGGAGGAATGTATTTAGGGCTTTGATAGCTTTGTGTTGTAATGCACCGTTTGACAATTTAATTCATCACTGTACCTATAATCTATGATGGTGGGCACCTGGCCTGACATTCACCTGTGGGATGTCATGTGGAGTAGCACAACAAAGTGAAGCCCTTACTTCACTACACAGTACAAAGTACCTTTGGTGCCCATTGATATTTTTCAGAATGACATTACAATGTAGGGAAAATACATCAAAATATGTTGTAACATGTTGGAAGTATTTTACTTCAAAACATATATGGTTTTGACATGAATAGAGAATTAGGTGTGAATATATCTATGTTTTTTCTTTCACTCATGTTTGCCATTTCCAGTGTTAGCGAGGAAGAGCCAGGAACAGAAGAATTGGCCTCATTTGTTCACCTCCACCCTCTATGATGCACTGAAATGAGATTGGGGAAGAGCAATGTGGTTTCAGTGTGTGCGGATCAGGTGTTTGCTTTGAAAAATGTGTTTGAGAAATACTTAGAGATACAGATGGCTTTATATGTATATATTCCTTAGCTTACTTTCCTTAGTGCTGCAGGAGCTTCATAATGACAGAAGAGAGGGACCCCTGGGTTAGGACGATGAAAAAGAAAATTTCACATGATCGCCATTTCCCGTGTTAGCAAGGTAGTGCTAGGAACAGACAAAGAAAGGCTGTATCTGCTCACATCCATTCTCTAGCTGCCATGTGTAATGCACTGTAACCACACTTCTTTATCCACAACAGGCCCCACAGACCCATGGTTTACCCTACACATTTCACATGCTCAAGTTCAATGCATTGATAGTAAGTCAGCCCCTTTATACCTAATCGTTCCTGTTCACTTTATCCTGTGCAAACTTTTCACCCACCTGTATGTTCAGGCCCTGATTGCTCAAAATTTTTTTCACACCATCCTTCTATCTCCAGTTTGGTCACCCCTTCTTGTTCCTTCCACTTCTAGAACACATATCCTCTTTGTCAACCTTTCCTCACTCATTGTCTTCGTGTGTCCAAACCATTTAACCATTTCAGCTCAACCTCTATAGCTCGCAAAGACACTTTTTTTTACCACACCTCCCTCTTACCATTTCATTACTTACTTCATCAAACCACCTCACACTACTCATTGTCCTCACACCACTCATTGTCATCAGGAATTTCCTTTCCAACACACCCACCCTCCTCAGCACAGTCTTTTCCATAGCCCGTGCCTCGCATCCATATGATACTGTTGGGACTACTAAACCTGTAGGTGGTAGTTGGTAGACAGCCATAGACCAGGGAGGTATATTACTGGTACTACACGCCTGGATATTGGAAGGGTTAGTGATGGCTGCATAGTGAGCCAGCACTTCACTTGTCAAATTACACTAACCCAGGTAGCTGTCTTTCTTTTCTGCCTCACCTACACATAGACTGCTAGTATTCTGTCAATAAAAATACAATGTCCCCTTGTCTCAAATAACACTTGACAACACAACGCACTCTTTGCAACTCTAGATTTTCCTGCAGAGCACTTTGCATTTGCCCAGCATTTTGACAAAATGATAGGAGCAACAGTTAGAAGTAGTAGGTAGGAATATTAGACTGGAACATTAGGTAGAAGTCAGTTGTAACATTAGGCAGGAATATTATGAAGACACATTAGGTAGAAGTAGTTGGTAGGAATATTAGTGTGGAGTCTTTGAAAACACTGCACAAGAGTCGCCCTCTGCCAATGGCCCATTAAGGATGAGGCACTGAAGGCTAAGAAGTGGCACTGGAGCTCAGCAGTTGTAGAGACTCTTGCTGTGGCCAACACCTTGAGGGAGTTCCCAAAGGGAATAGTCATCAGAGATATGAATAGATGGGCTACTATATCTTCAAACATACCTATTTTTGCCCTCCCAGATAACAATCTCTCTTTTCACATTCTTCAGCGGTCCCAAAACCTTCACCCTCTCACCCACCCTATGACTCGCTTTTGCTTCCATGGTTCCATTTGCTGCCATGTCCACTCCCAGGTGTGTGAAATACTTCTTTCTCAAAATTTTTCTCATTCAGACTCACACCCAAACTAACCTTTCCATCAACCCTGCTTAACCAAATAAATTAGATTTTATTCACATTTGCTCTTAACTGACTCCTTTCACACATCTTTGCAAACTCAGTCACCAACTTCAGCAGTTTCTCACTCAAACCTGCCACCAGTGCTGTTTCATCGGCAAACAGTAACTGACTCATTTCCCAGGCCCTTTCATCCCCTTCAGACTGCATACTCGTTCATCTCTCCAAGACTTGTATTTACCTTCCCCACCACTCCATCCATGAACAAATTTAACAACCATGGTGACATCACACACCCTGCTGCAGACCAATTTTCACTTGGAACCATTCACTCTTCTTTCCTCCTACTCTTACACATGCCTTACATCCTTGATAAAAACTTCTCTGCCAAGCACCTTTCTTCCCACCCTATTTATTCTTAAGACCTTCCACAAGGCAACTCTAGAGTCATAAATGGTACATACAAATCCATTCCTTTTTTTTAGTATTTCTCACACACATTCTTCAAAGAAAACCCCTGAACATCTTTACCACTTCTGAAACCACATTGTTCCTCCCCAATCTGATGCCTTCACTCTCTCAATCACAACCTCTCATACAATTTACCAGGTACACTCAACAGACTTATGCCTCTGTAGTTTGAACACTCACCTTTATCCCTTTTGCCTTTGTACAATGGCACTCTGCATTCATTCTGCCAATCCTCAGGCACTTTACCATGGCCCATACATACATTGAATATCCTTACCAATCAATCAACAACACAGTCACCCTCTTTCTTAATAAATTTCCCTGCAACACCATCCAAACGTGCCCTCTTGCCATATTTCATCCTCTGCAAAGCTTTAATTACCTCTTCTCTCTTCACCAAATTGTTCTCAGATGTTACCTTATTTAATAATGTCAAGGAATAGAAGATAAATGATTCCAAAGTCTCCTTAGTTAATTTTTAAGATGTGTTGGTGGCATTTAAATCTGCTAAAGAGAAAATTGAAAACTAAGCTTGATATTTATTTTCAGGATGTTGTGATCCATGGGAATCTAAAGTCTTACGGGCAGCGTGTGGTGCACATTTCCGGATAAAGTTGATATCCAAGGTAACCTGGGATATTCTAAACAACTACATACCAGAAAATGCTCCACTTCTCTTAGCTGATGTGTGTCAAGAACTGGATCCAAATAGAAATATGAATGTAAATACACAGCAGCATGATGCTCTAAAAGTTAAACCAGTGACAAAAGAGAACAGATCTGCACCTTATGTTGAGGAATCTGTAGGCATGTATGAAGTTGACAGTGAGGGGAACAAAGTATTTATTGATCCTAGTTATGATGATGAGGAACATCTCCGTAACTTTGAAAATGTTCAGCTTCCAGTTTATTACTATGATAAAGTAGAGGTTTTCCAAAAGATCTCTAATTCAAGCACAGGTGCTGTCATCATCATTGGTGGAGAAGCTGGCATTAGCGCTGCTGCCAAAAAATTTGCATATGTCAATGAAGGTATTCAGGTGACTATTCCTCAAGAAAAAGGTATGGATAGCCTGAATACAAGTGTAGCTGCAGGCATAATTCTCTATGAAATTCGTAGACAGTTCTGTCAGTTAAACTTATAGAACCAGATGTAAAGCACAAAGGCATGTTCATGTAGAAGAATTGTTCTTAGTCAGTGAGGGCTCACACATGGGCATTACTCTCTATTAAGTCTATCTTTTAAGTGCAATGTATCCTCCTATATCTGAATATTCAGTACCATGATTCCCAGAAAGTTAAACCAGTGACAAAAGAGAACAGATTTGCACCTTATGAGGAGGAATCTCTTAGCATGTAAGTTAAACCAGTGACAAAAGAGAACAGATTTGCACCTTATGAGGAGGAATCTCTTAGCATGTATGAAGTAGACTGTGTGGGGAATAAAGCACTTCTTATGTTATGATGATGACCTGCCAATCATTGGGTTACCAGAAAAAGAGAGATCTTTTTGGCTTGGACATTTTGTCTGGATTGAAGTCACTGATGTGCAGCTTTTCCATTACAAAGCTTTGTGCTGGTTAGCTGATGGTCGTAGGTGTGCATCTAGTTGGTCATTGGCACTCCCATCAGCTTTTTCACAATTTCCCTCATCCCAGTCCAGCTGCATGTTTCATTGTGCTTAGGACTCACAACTCTTTCCTGATAAGTTAATTGATATGTTTTTTCATGGGATGGGCAAAACATGCCCCAACTGAGACCATCTTCAGTAAAAGTAAAATTAAAAAAGTAGAAATTAATCAGGGCTCTGTAAATTCTTGTAGACTTGACTCTTAAAGGAAATAAGCTTATATGGAAAGGAAAAGACAAAAGGATAAAATTACATAGCTGTTTTTTTTTTCTGGAAAGAATGAGGTATCATAACAGCCAGTCCTTGAGAGGCCAGACTCCAAACAGAAACTGTGGGAAGCATCTGCCAAACACATGCCATGGATCCAAACTTTAGGGATGGGGGCAAATGCAGACCTCACAAGAACAATAACCAAAATGTTATCTATAGAATAGAAATAGCAACAACATCATGGTATATGCAAAGGGAGGATTGGAAGGAGGTGATGCTAGGAGAATTATTGAGATGGAAGACTTTTTGATTCCTCTCTAGTTAACATAGAGGTGAAGGATGAGCCAACTTAGCAGTATTCCAAACTTGGGTGAATAAAACCCATGTAGATATGAAATTGATGTTCACAAGAAAAATAATCATGGCATCTATACAATACTCCCAAATTTTGGGAAGCAGACTTTGTTCTGGAAACCCCCACATTCTAAACATTACAGAGTGGAGGATATGGTTTTGCCCATCATGTTTTATGTTGTTGCAGGATTGAAATGCGTTTTGAAATTGAAGAGAATAAAATGATTCTTAGAAAGAGATACAGGGAAAAATTGCATTTTAGGACTATTGAATTTTTACAAAGTTATTGCTTCCCCACTCTGAAACATTGGATATATGATTGGTGTGAGAAAGAATGGATAAAAGAAGGGAAAGAAAAGTAAGATATTGTATATAAAGTGGAATCATCAGCATAAGAATTAATAATGTTAGAAGTAGAAGAGAAATGATCATTTATAGAGAGAGAGAGTAGACAATAGGACAGAACCCTGAGGAACACCACTACCAATAGGATAGGAGGGGGAAGTTGCTCCATCAACAACTACTGTGATGGAATGTTCAGAAAGGAAACTATGCATCAGAGAAGTGAGAGAAGCAGTTACTAAAGTTAAGGAATTTAGAAAGCAAAGACATGCCATACTGTCAAATGCTTTGGAGATAATAAAGGCTAGACAAAAGTTTCACCAAAGTCCCTGAGAGAGAAGGACAAGAGGCGAGTCACATATCAGAGATCAACTGACCTAGCTCTATAGAATCCACTTGGGTTATGTAAAAGGGAATGAGATTCTAAGTGTTTGAGAAAGTGAGTTAGCAGAAGTGTGAGCTATTAGGTGGGGGGTTAGTTGGAGGGCCTAGAGCAGTGACCTATCTTAGGGATGGGCTGTAACAAGGCATGCTTTCAAGTGGAAGAGAAAGTCTGGGTTTTTAAACAGGTGAAATAGGCAAGCAAGGATTGGTACTACCTTAGAAGTACACTCCCTAAGAACCCATGGAGCTATGCCATCTGAGCCCCCTTGTCAACCTGAAAGACTCTGTGTGAGGGAAATGCAGATGGCATAGGTTCAGTGGGAAGAGATGAGGGTAGAGGAGTAGAAGCCAAATCATCGAAAGTTGAGTATAAGGAAGACAAGGAACCAAAGAGAATGGATATATGAGTTGGAGAGGTAGCAGTAGATTGATCAGGTCAGAAAAGAGGACAAAAGGTTGAATTACAATTTTTGGAGATGCTTTTGGTTAAGAACCAAAAAGATTTGTGATTAGAAGCAAAATTTGCACACTCTTTTTATGAAAGTGCACTTGGCTCTTTGAGGAAGAACACTGCAATGATTGAGCAGAAATGAAAGTGGAGTGGGTTTCTAAGGAAGGGAAAAGTTTCATAGTCTGGAACAAACCATCCTTGGCATGAAAGATACCAAAGCAGGAGTGATCAAACTACAGTTTAGTAGAAAAAGATTTGAAAGATGACCTCTTGCTATGTGTTTAGCAAAATACAGGGAATACCTCCGAGTCCTTCCAAAGTGTCACAGTTGGCGTTTCAAGGGGAGTAGAAATGGTATATGAATAGTGGGAGGGTTCAGCAGTAAAAAAAAGTCGTGCGTTAGAAGAGTAATTGTTATGGGTGGGACCTCATGTAGGACGTTTAATTAATTGCTCTAGCTCATTAAGGAGAGAAAAGAAAAGGCCTTAACTCCACTAGGATTGTACAGGTTAAAATGTAACCAACCCTTGTGGTGTGCATGGAGATCTGCATAGGGGATCTTGGTGCATGGATGTGAAGAGAGCAAAGCTTCATAGCAAGAAGTCATATAGTCAAAGAGTTTAAATAGAAGAATTTCTTTTTCTTTCTTTCAAACTATTCGCCATTTCCTGCGTTAGCAAGGTAGCGTTAAGAACAGAGGACTGGGGCTCTGAGGGAATATCCTCACCTGGCCCCCTTCTCTGTTCCTTCTTTTGGAAAAATCCTGGTTGTGGTAGTCGGTCCACAGTCATCCCAGCTGTTCATCCATCCTTTGGGGTTGATCAAGTGGATGGGTTCCTGGCTCAGGCTACGGTATAAGTAGATATAGCGTTAATGGGATGGTTCCAAAGAAGCCTTGAAGCTACAGGAACCCTCGAAGAAGGAGTCCTGCTGTTATGAAATATTATAATGATAATGATGATAAGATTGATGATAGTAACAATGATAATAATGATAATAATGATAATGATAATGATGATAATAATAATGATAATAATAATAATAATAATAATAATAATAATAATAATAATAATAATGATAATAATAAAGATGATGATACACTTCATGTTGCTCATCATGTCGTTTATCGTATCATTAGCAGTGGCGTCTTCTGTCGTTTGATGTTTGTTGGTCGTCGCGTCGTGTTGTTGACGGGTCAGCGTCGTGCACAAACCTTCTTCCCGATTTATTTTCTTCCTTGTATTCGTCGTTGTCGTCGTCGTCGTCGTTGAGTCGTTCATGGGTTGCCACAACCAGGCGTCGAGTTGCTTACCGTCGTGCTGGGCCTGCAACCCGCAGGCGCGGAGTTGCTGCACGTCGTCGGGTGCTCCCAGTCTATGATCATGCGGCTGTAATGTCCTGGAAGGTTCTCATTATTCCAGGATAACCATAATGGAAATTTATCCAACTGCACCTTAAATTTTCGCTCCGTCGTATAAGCCCCCCAGTTCCATTTAGCCGTGTGTACAGCAGTAACATAACTTGGCGGGTATTACAGCCTACACTCGCAACAAAATGCGCTTCCTATGCAGTTCCGGCTGTTACGATGTGCTTTATAACAGCAATTGTTTTTTACTATGGCATTTTCTACTGCGATAAATATCTTCCCGAGGACCACATTGTTTTTGTCAGTGTTGACCTTACTGTTGACGAACGCGTGCATCTGCGGACGTTGGGAAGGTTCCTGCCTTCTGGAGCGATGTCTTAACTTTCCCTGGGATCCTTACAAGTACAGCCAGGAGGGTTCCAGCCACTGGGAGTGATGACTACCTCTCCCTGGGATCCTTGTAAGCACAGCTAGGAATGTCTCAGACCTTGATAGCAGTATCTAGCTTTCCGTGAGATCCCTACAAGCACAGCCGGGAAGGTAC
>JAUUDY010617895.1:0-17181 GCA_032361765.1 Panulirus inflatus | reverse complement strand
GCTTTCTTGGCCCATTTGGTGATGCAGACGTAGATATACCAATACCTGGCAGGATGCTGTGAATATTAGTCTACATAGTAGTTTCCTGATATCCCTGGGGATGGGGGAGGGGGAATGCTTCCAAGGTGTTCTCTACATGTCATTAAAGGTGACTGGGGAGGGGGGGGGGCTGGAAGTCCTTCCCTCCAGTGTTTTGCTTTTCCAAGCGAAGGAACAGAGAGGGGGGCCAAGTCAAGGTTTTCCCTCTTGGGCTCAGTCCTCTGTTCTTGGCACTACCTCGCTAATGTGGGAAGAGGCGAACATGTATGAAAAGGAAAAAAGAATAATAATAATAAATAATTATGCAAGTCCACACATACATACATGAAGAAATACAAACATAAATGTATTTATGTTTCTTCATATGTTTCAGACTGTTTTGTGTTCCTGAATATTGTGAATGATTGATGACCCAATTTGATTTTCATTTTGGGAGTTTTACTGTATTTTTTGGAATTGTTTTATGCGTTGGTTTATAATATTTCAAAGAATGGGGAAATATAAGTCATACTATAAAACACTTCTATTTGTCTTAAGATATTTTCAGTTGACTAAATTATTTGTTTTTGTGCATAGAATGTCATCAGTAGAATGAAATAGTTGCAGTACTTAGCTTTTGTAGAAGAAACATTTATATACTGATTAGGAAAACCTTTGAAAGTAATATTTGAATGCATTCAAGGAGCATTTGTGAATATGGAGCTTTTTAAGTATTTCCACTGCATGTGTGCTTTCTTATTAAAGTAATGATTTGTTTTGATATTAAAAGACTGAATATGTGAATGCATATATAATGCATGCAGGCCCACATTAGTAACTATATGAGACTCTTTTGTGCTGGCCCACAGTGATTATATGAGACTCTTTTGTAACTTGAATGGCTTAAGTGTATTAACATGTTAAAATGGTGTTATTTCTATCTGCTAATGAGTTACATGAGATATTGCAGTCTAACTCATGGTTAACAAAATGAAACACCCATTAAGGAATATGTGGGACAGAACCATCCAACCCTCAGTATTGTATTTCCAGTGAGGATGCATTAGACTTTTCTCTCCCCTCTCACCCTTTGCTAACCATTTGATTGCGATTGTAGCAGCTTGCTTATTTGTGGCTCACACTCGACAAATCAGGTACTACCACGAGGCTATTAGAGCATCCTATTTTTAGGATTGTGTCAAGGGAGAACCTACTGCAAACAGATCCACTTTTTTCCATCCCATGGATTAGTATTTTGTGTGTGTATGTGTGTGTGTTGTGTGTTCATTATATAGTTATTATGTAAGTGTTGTACTTACGTGTACCGTGGTCAGTATTTTAAGATACTGTATTTTTGGTTGATTATAAGTGCTCATGCACATGGCCACAAGAAGAATAATGAAGAATGGTTACTGTTTTGGGAAAACCTTAGTGAGTCTGTGAGTAGTTTTGATGCAAGTTTTTGGGTACTAGTGAAGGGTGATTTGAACATGTGAGTAATTTGACAGTTAGATATATGATTAGGGAGCTTGGGAGTATTCACTGTGGTGAATTGAAATGGTGAACAGCTTGCAGAGTTATGTGCTGAAAAATGACTGTTAATTGGGAATACCCAGTTTAAAAGGAGGGACATACATAAGAGTATGTAGAATAGGAAAGATGGTTAAGGGCTTCATTGGATTATGTACTAATTGATAGGCATCCCCAAAAGAAATACTCTTTGATTTGAACATACGGATGCAGAGAGTGGGATGTCTGATCATTACCCAGTAGAGGCAAAGGTGAAGATTTGTTGAGGCTTTCAGAAAAGATGAAATGAAATGGGTGAAAAGAGGATGGTAAAAATGTGCTTGGAAAAGAAGCTTAAGTAAAGAGATATTTGGAAAGATTGAACGTATTATAGCAAAAGAGAGAAAATGAGGCCAAGGGAGTGGATGAGAATAGGAAGTTGTTTAGAGAAACAGTGCTAGCATGTTTGAGAAAAGTGTGAAGTTTGCAAAAGGTGGGCAGGTGAAGGTCAATCTGTGGCAAGGGTGCGTGATGTCACCATGGCTGTTTAATCTGTTTTTGTGTAGGCTGGTGAGGCATGTCAATGCAGGGGTCTTGGAGAGAGGAGCAGGCATGCAGTCTGCTGGGGATGGGGGTTCTGGGATCTGAGTCAGTTGTTTGCTGCTGACATGGTGCTGGTGGCAGAATCAGATGAGAAACTGCAGAAGCTGGTGTCTTGAGTATGAGTGTGTAAGATGAGAAAGTTGAGAGTAATTGTGAATAGAAGCACGGTTATTAGGTTTAGGAGTGAAAAGAGTTTGGAAGTGACTTGGAGAAAGGAGATTCATGTAGATATCTGGGAATGAATATGGTAGCGAATGGAACCATGGGAGCTAAAGTGAGCTATACAGTGGGTAAGGGTCAGAGTTTTGATGGACTCTACCTGCTTGAGGTTACATCACAAGTGAGAAGTCCCCCTGTGCAGATGGTAATCAAGGCCAAAGGAGGGATGATGTTGTTTTCAACAATGTATGGGGAGGTGGACAAATTTTTTTGGGATATTGTACTGCCAAGAAAAATAAGGAAGATGCATGGAACAAATACAGAAATAATTAAAAGAATACTTGACGTGGTTGAAATCTATCCCAGATGAACCAAAAATTGATGATTATGTAATGCAGGTGGCAATTGAGAAGAACAGTCATATTAATAAAGCAAGTCATGTGTTGAGCTATTCATGCTATCCCTGCCATTAAGTCTAAATCTCATTGTAGGTAAGTAGGTTCTCCAACATATTATCTGTAGTTCATCATTAGGTTTTGCCCATTTCTTCCTCAGGTCCTCCCCAGGTTTCTCTGATGTCTTTTAAGTTCTCCCTCAAAGATTTCCCCAGATTCTCCTCAGGTTTTTCCCAGAACCTTCTTTGGTATATTTTGAGTGCTACATTGGGCTCTGAAAATGATTATGGTATTACCAACCTATGTCTCACCTGAAAGACATGGGTTTCGGTATTACCAATCTATGTTTCACCTGAAAGACATTGGGGCCTTTGAAAAGTGGCCTTTGGTGGCCTTGAAATGCATGAGACCATAGCCACTAAGCCCGCATTCTTGTACAAAGTTGTATTTGTAGTTTTAAAGATGTGGTCATGCATAACAGACCCAGAGATCGATAGAGAGATTTGCACTTACAGGTAAGATAATCATATAGCTACAATGATCTGTTCTCCAGGGACTCCTGTAGGTTAGATGATCTTTGATTTGATTGTATTCTGATAATACAACCTCAGTAACGGTGACTTTTCAATTGCAGTTTAACAGCAAGCAGGCCAAGTCTTGTAGTGCTTAATGTTTTCCCTTCTATAAAGAAATGGTACCAGTTGGTCTTGAATGCTCTCCATATTTTCTTTGAAGTATCTGTAGCATTAATTACCTCAAGAGAGATGCTAGTAACATTATTGCTTTAAGATTGCACTTCAAACACCTCAGTTTTTGAGATTTGGTAGTCTGATGGGCCCTGTTTGGGATAACCACTTTTATAAAATTCTTTTTAAGAAGACAAGTTTTTGCTCCTTTACAGCTCTTGTGAAAGATTCAAAAGTATTACTTTTATAATGGAGGTTTGCCTACTGAACATCTTATAATAAAATCTCTTCCATTTATCCCAGGCCTCAGGATTAGAGTTTGTGAAATACACACCATATCCAGATTAAAGATCTTGTCATTGATAACCATCTCATATGGGTTTAAATAACCCAAACCTAGATTGAAACCATAAACTTTAGAAATAGCCCAATTGCCATCCACATGTGGAAGACTCCATCAAGGTAGCATCTTGCTGTATGCCCATTTTACTTTCTTGAGAACTTTTAAACTTTGCTAAAGATTATCAAGAGAACTACATATTTGTGCACCCTGGAACCTTGAAACCCATTTGGCTTGGAATACCTCTGTGTGGATTTGGAAATGATGAGGAAGGTAGCCTGTAACTTGGTTTTCTCCAGGACCTTTATTTGGAAGAAATTAAGAAAAGTTATCTTTGCCAATGATCTTCCACCTTTGTCAAATGCTACCAAAGGTTAGGTATTATTGTTTTTCTCTGTGTGGTTCTGGTAGTCCCTTCTTCAGGAGGTCAGGTTCCAGTGTGCCTCCAAATCAGCATTGCAGATTGTCTTTCTTAAAAAATTTCTCTAAATCCTTCTCCTTCATGTGGGCATGCTCTTATACCTCCAGGACAGATTGCAGAGGAGAAAATTGTAGGTTTTGAAAACTGAAACTCCTTTCCCCTGCAAGATGGTGTCTTATGAGCATTTTTTTCTTGGTTTTCTTACTGTGATTCATCTTTCCCTCTTAGTTCAAAAGTCTTTTCTTTGTATATGTTGAGATTGTTGCCATTGGGTTGATGCATCTTGGCTGGGACGAGGAAAATCTCATGAACTGGAAATGAGTAGGTCAGGGATGTCAGACTGAAGGTAGTTGCTGGTTGGCCGAGGGCGGGCTCGTAATGAGCGAGCTGCTGCAATCACGATTAAATGGTTATTGAGTGATGAGCGAAGGCTAGTGTTTCCTCTCTAGAGGTACCTATTTATTCTGGGAGATATATCTCATGAATGCATTTAGTACGTTATATAAATCTCATGAAGTGGAAGTTTGCATTTTTTAGTTACAGATAACTTAAGGATCATGTTAGTAAAATTAGACTTTCTAAGAACATAATGGATTGATTTCAAGTTTGCACTGTTTGCTTGGAATAATGCCAAGTCTTTTTCAAGTATATCATTGTTTTTAAGTTTTCTTATGAGATTTAACCTCTAAAGTAAATGTATAATTTCAGTCATACAATTGAAGGTGCACAGTGCTGTGAATGAAATTTTATAGTTTTTGATGTTTTTTGTAAGGAATGAGAAATTACTTTTGGCTCATTGTGCAGTTTGTAAGTGAATAAATAGGTAAAACATAGTCATGGTTTATTAATTTTTTCAAGTGATTTTGGACGTCAGGTAAGATTTATGCTTCACAGGTTTGCTAATATCATTGTTTGGAACAAAATTTGGTTACAATTGGAAAATTTGGAAAGATAAGATGTAAGTGTTTTATAGTATGCATTGTTTCTCTCTAAAGAAATTGAAGGAGGATACTCAGATACAGAATAGAGAAATGTTTATGATTCTTAAATCTTTCAAATATGATTAATCATCAGGATGTCACTTTAGTTTTGGATGGAAGTATCCTGCATAACCCATAGTTGTGGTAATTGTCACTATTGCTAGATTGCAATATAGCAAACTCTTGATAGTCATGTGATGAGATTTGATAGTATGAAAAGTAAAGATACATAATTTGTTCTACATGATGTCTAAAACTACATTTTAACTAAACAATACATTGTTTACCACTTAGTCTTACATTTTCTTAGTACTTAATTGACATATTGTTTGGAAATGATATCTAAGAAAAAACATACTTGAATTTATGACTGTGGGTGGGACTATCAAGGCTATACAACTCATTGTAGTAATGGCAGTCCTTCACCATGTTAGAGGTGTTAAGTGATATATTAAGAATTTTACATATTTGTATTCATGAAGAAACTATTAATATTGGTTATCTCCATACAGTTTTTCCCCTCAAGCATAAATTGTTAGCCATCACCCAGTTACTGATGTTCATTGTTTTCCTGGCAGAGCCTCATGTTCCGGCCAACAGCAGGTGACCAGTGCAGTGATAATATTGATTGCGCCAGTGGTTGCTGCCTCATGACAGGCCACAGGCACCGACGGCCCATAGGCGTTTGCCAGCCACTGCAACAGATGGGTAAGTCACTTCACCATCACTCATATTTATATATTTAACCCTGTTCCCAATCACATGGGCTGTATCACTTGCAGACACTCTTCCTCTCTGTACATGCATTCTTTACATTCTAAAACAAGAGTCTGGTAAAATCACTTGCTTACTCTGGGATGTGGCACAGTATAATTAATCTTTCATAAAGCAAAACCAACTGAAGAAAGCCTGTTTTTTAAAATAAATAGAATTATTAGGTAGGTACATTAGGCAGGAGTATTGGGTAGAAACATTATACACAAGTAGTAGGTAGGAACATAAGGGTATCGTGGACCATTAAGGAGATATAGTAGTTGGTGGGAAATTAGGTGAGAGACTCAGGAAACACTGCACTAGAGTTGCCCTCTGCCAGCGGCCCATTAAGGGTGAGGCAGTAAAAGCTAAGAATCATTACTGGAGTTCACTAGATATGGAGAGACTTTTACTATGGTCACCCCCTTGAAGAAATTCTTGGGGTTACGGACATCAGAGATAGATGGTAGATGGAATATTTACATATTTATGACACCCTGTCAGTTTCTTATACAGAATTAGGTCTCAGTATTGTAAATTTTAGACTCCTCTGATTGGATATAGAAGAATATTTCTCAACAGGATTCATACTAAATTACTACAAGATCTGACTGTTATGATACTGGTGCATGTACTAAATTGATGCATCTTGTGCAAAATTTTGAACCTTCTGTAATAATTTGCATTTTCCAATGCTGTCCAGCTGAACTTCATATCCTTCCGCAGGTGAATACTGTGCTCCTGGGAACCGCCTAAGAAACTACTATGGATCAAGGGTGTACACATATTCTTGTCCTTGTGGAGCGGGACTCTCATGCAAGCCAACATGGTCATCCATGCTATATGGTGTGAGTATTATGCTAAATGAATCTAGACCATAATCTGTCAGTCTTTCTATATCTCTGACACCTGTTCCCTTTGGGAACTCTCTTGAAGGGGTGGCCATGCAAAAGAGATCTAGACCATAAACTCATGATTACTAAATGCTGCTTTTTTTCTTGATACTTGTAAAATATTGATGTCCAGTAGGTACAGGCACAGCAGTGAAAAGTTAGTAAATATGTACATTATTAAACAGGATATTTGAGTTAGTTATTTAAAGTTAACTCATAATGAGATTAATAGATACAGTAATCCAGAGATGTATCTGTGTAGTATGGATATGCTATCCATCTCATACTTGTCAAAAGAATAATTTATGTAAGTCTGATCAGGTATGATATGAGTGAGCATAGCTGGAAATCAGAAACTAAAGATTGGATGATTGTGTTATTACATTTTGACTTCAAATTTCAGTTAAGTAATTGGAGTGATCTCAGATTCTTTCAAAATCCAGTATGAATTAGGAAAAATAGTACCTTCCCATAAGTACCCATAAAATTTATCCTAGGCATGACTAACATGTAATGCTTACAGCATATTGTGCTCAACAATACTGTTTTTCTCTGCTGCTATGCACATTGTATGATTTTTAATCTTGGTCTGATCTATAACTGTCTTAATCCATTCATTGAGGCCTCTTTTGAATATTTCCATGCACGTCCTTTATTTCATTTGGTAGTACACTGAGAAAGCTTTACATCTTTCTCAATAGAATTTCATAAATTTTTATTTCATATCTTTACAGCATGTTCTTAGGTATTACTGCAGAATTTAAATACTCTTTTAAATACTTAATGGAACTTTTCTGAAACCTATATACTTTTTTGTACGATAAAGTTGTTGCCTAGAGTTGGTTATTGTACTTGTATATCTTTCTCTTCTTTTTGGGCTGTGAAATTCAAGGCTTTTTAACCTCTTATGATAAGTAAAAAGCTCTGTTCCGTTGATTTTACTTGTGAAGTGTTTCTGAATTCTCTCAAGCTTAAAAATTTCTTTGTCTTAATGGTCACCATAGAATACTGGAAGAGGGAAAGACAGGAGGAAGATAATTTTACAGCATAGCTGGTCATTAAATAAATCAGGGTATCATAATGGTCACAAACTGTGGGAAGCACCAGCCTGGTGTGTGTCATAGGTCCAAGCCTTTTGGGGTAGGGACACATGCAGGTAGCTCACAAGAACAGTGGCCAAATTGATACATGTGGAACAAAGAAAGTAGCAACATTTTGGCATGAATAAGCAGATGAATAAAAAGGTTATACCAGGTGCACTAGTGAGATGGAAGGATTTTGATTCCACTCTGGGAACTTGAAGCATGGAGGAAGAACCACCCCAGAAGGATGAGCATTGCTTCTGGTTTGGATGAGTGAAATCCCAGTAGTAATAGTAGTTGTTATGGCAGCCAACGACCAGGGAGGTATTTTACTAGTACTGCTTAGTGAACCAGCACTTTAGTGGTTGTCAGGTTGCACTCCTCTGACCCAGGTAGCTGTCTTTTCTTTCTGCCTCACTAACATGTGGATTACTGGCACTCTGTCCACAAACATATAATCTCTCCTTATCATATGTAACGCTAGATTTTCATGTGGCAGGCGCTGTGTGCTAGCCCTGCCTTTTGGCAAAATGGTAGGAGCAGTAGATAAAAGTAGTAGGTATGACCATTTAGGCAGGAGCATTTGGTAGAAACATTTGGTAAAAGTAGTAGGTAGTAGTAGGTAGAAGTAGTCATTAGGAACATTAGGTAGGGGCTTCTGCAAACACTGCACTAGACTTGCCCTCTGGCAGTGGCCTGTTAAAGGTGAGGCACTAAAGGCTGAGAAGTGGCACTTGAGTTCTTTAGTTATGAAGACTCTGTTGCTGTGGCCACCCTTTGAGGGAGTTCCAGTTGGAACAGGCATCAGAGATATAGATAGACAGATAGATTGAGTACACCAATTTCAAGTTTGCTTTTTATGAATTTACGGAACAGCTATATTAGTTTTCTCTCACTTGTTGATTTTTAATGTAACACCTCTTATTACTTTACCAGTTAATGTTAATTCATTACCGTGTTCCTCACATTCAAGTTTTCTATTTATGATTACTTTTAAGTCTTTCATGTCTAACAAAATTCCTTTCCTGTTTGCCCATTATAGAGTGCATGTGTGATATATTTCCATGATTTAGATTTTTTTTTTTTATGTTGAAGGCTTCAGTTACCGACAAAAGTCCACACCAAGGCCGGGCCTTAATTGAAATAAGGTGATGTTTGAATTTATCTAAATTGGATTCCATTAGAGTCTCCTTTACCCATTTGTATGTCTGTCTTCAGGCATTTTCTCTTTATCCTCTCTTGTGCTTATCATTTTGCTTACTCTGGTATCATTTGTAAATCACTGTACACGTTTCTTGGATGGGTCCAATTAATTTTGAAATGATCAGTATGACTCATGTAGTCTTGGTAGGGTTGGTAAGCATGAATGCAAGACAAACTTTCTTGATAATTATCGTAGCTCCATTTTATAGTTATTTCCATTAAAATATGAAATCAATATATGTTGCAATATTACAGTTGTAAAGCAGTTCCTCCATTCTTTTCCTGGTATATTCATTCCTTGCTCTCATACTTTGTGCATGCTAGCTGCCTGGAGTGTCTTGTATATTTTCACCACTGCACATCTCAAAGCCCCCATGCTTTTTCACATCTTTTATTAAAACATTGTTCTCTTTTTGTTAAAGTTCCCTCAGTATTCAGGGCTAGAGGTACCTATGTTCTTGCTCCTTCATCGTCACAGAACCTTTCTGTGCATTGTCCTGGCTACTGAACTTCATTGTCCAATCCTGATACTAAAGGTACTGTTGAGTTTGTGTAGCTTCCATGATTATATCCTCTTTAGGTCTTGCTTAACCTCTGCTCTTGTAGCTTCCACATTTACCACATGGTCAAACTTGTTGGTGAATCATATATTATACATTATTCTCAATATCCTTGATAGTATGCATAGAGATAAGGTCTTGTAACTATGGTATATCACATCCTTTCCTCTTTGTGTTCACTATCTATCTATCTATCTATATCTCTGATGCTTGTCCCCAACTGGAACTCCCTTAAGGGGATGGCCATGGGAATAGAGTTTCTGTAACTAGTGATAATTCAGTGCTGCTTCTTAGCCTATAGTGCCTCACCCCTAACAGGCCAATGGCAGAGGGCAATTCTAGTGCAGGGTTTGCAGAGGATTCTGAAGTTTACTTCAAACTAATGTTCCTTCCTACTACTAATACCAAATGTTTGTACTTAATGCTCCAGCCTAAATGTTCCTACTGTCTATTGCACCTACCATTTTGCCAAAAGCATGGGTAGCACATAGTGCTCACTGCAGGAAAATCTACAGTTACGAAGAGATTGTATGTTTGTGGACGGAATACCAGTACTCCATGTGTGGGTGAAGCAGAAAGAAAAGACAGCTACTTGGATCAGACAAGTGCCACTTGATAACCACTCAAGTGCTGGCTTACTAAGCAGCCATCACTAACCTTCCTGATACTGGTAATCGGCTGCCTTCCCACTACTACCTACTATGTTGGTAGAGAAAGTTTTTCTGTGTAAGCTCTAAAGACATGCTTCCTTGTCTCCCTATGTGTATGAAAGTAGGAATGCAGTCATGTGTTTAAAATGTTTAGAGAAATACTTGTAAAGGTTGTAGAATCAGTAGTTGGATACAAGGTAGTGAGATACAGGAATAAAAAGGGTAATGCATGTTGGACAGAAGAGATTAGAAATGTTGTGGAAGAAAGAAAAAGGCATATGGTAGATTAGTCAATAGGAAGTTCAGCAAAGGTGGAGGGAAGAATACAAAATTGTAAGTAGAATGTTAAGAAACTGATAGAGGAAAGCAAAGAAAGAGCAGATGAAGATTTTGGAAGAAAGTTAAGTGAAAAGTTTTGGGATAATAAGAAACTATACTAGAAGGAGGTGAAAAAGGAAAGCTGTGGATGTAACAGGATAAATGTTGATGTAAGAAATAAAGAAGGAAAATTGTTGAATCAAAAGGAGGAAGTGAAAGGAAGATGGAAAGAGTATTTTGAAGAACTGATGACTATGGCAGAAGGTGAGGCACCAGTCGTTACACGCTTGGGTATGGGGGAGGGAAGGAAGAGGATACAAGTGCAGGAGGTAAGAAGGGCAATTAATAATGAGGATGAAGGCAGGAAAGGCACCTGGAGTTGATGGGATTATAACTTAAATGCTGAAGTATGGAGGAGAAAGTGTGATAGAATACATTCATCTTAAGTGTAATTTAGCTTGGAAACAGAAAGTTGTGCCTGAGGATTGAGTGAAAGCTGTTATTATTCCTTTATTCAAAAGAAAAGGTTTGAAGGATGTATGTAGCATTTATAGGGGAATAAGTCTGTTAAGTATACCAGGAAAAGTGAATACAAAAATATTAATTGACAGAGTGATGGAAGTGACTGAATACAGAATAAGTGAAGAGCAAGGTGGTTTTAGGAAAGTTAGGAGATATTTGGATCAGGTTTCTGTAGTATAAATGACCATGGAAAAGTATTTAACAAAAGATGAGTTGTATGCAGCTTTTATGGATCTGGAGAAGGCGTATGACAGTCAAGTGGAATGTGTTAAGGATATATGTAAAGGGGCAGGAAAAGTGTTGGATGGTGTAAAAGCTTTCTATAGAGGAGCAAATGTATGTGTAAGAGTGGATAGAGAGCTGAGCAAAAGTTTTGGAATACATATAGGTGTGAGGAAAGCTGTGTGATATTACCATGGCTTTTTAATATACATATGGATGGAGTCATAAGAGAGATGAAGGCAAAATTAGGGCAAAAGGAGTGCAGAGATTGAGTATGGCAGTGAGATATTAGTGGTAAGCCTGTTGCAGATGATACTGTGTTGTTTGTGGAGAGTGGAGAGGAGTTGCAGAAGGTTATAAGTGTGTTTTATGATGTGTATAAGCAGAGGGGGTCGAAGTAAAAGTAAAGTAATGGCGTCTGAAACGAAACAGTGAAAGTGTAGATTTTGTAAAACCATATAGAGTGAAAGAAGAAAGTGTCCCATAATAGAATAATGAAGGACACAGATGTCAGTATGGAAGTGAAGAGAGGATTAAGGGACAGCTTAATCCTCCCAACCCTGACCGATGCAGCCGAAACATGGATGTGGAATGAGGCATAGAGGTCAAGAATCCAGACTGTGGGAATGAGCTATTTGAGAAGAGCATGTGGTGTGACGAGATGGAAAGGGTGTATGAGAGATGTGGTATGGCAAGGAATGCAAAGGGAATGAATTGTGGAGTGGTAGAATGGGTGAAACATAATACTTTGAGGTGGTTTGGGCATGTGGAAAGAATGCAAGATGGAGTTTACAAGGAGAGTGTATGGTAGTACAATTAAAGGGGATGGTGTGAGTGGAAGACCACCTGGAACATGGGCAAATAGGGTGGAGGAATACTGGAGGAAGAGAAACACAAGAATGCATGGAATGGTGTATGCAAGGGAGGCATGAAAGGACAGGGTTAAGTGGAGACTTTTGCTGTGGTCACCCCTTGATAGGAGTTCCTGAAGGGAATGGGCATCAGAGAGATGTAAAATACATGAAAGGAGTTTTATGTTAGTGGGGCCAATCTCTTTTGTAGTATTTCTTGCAACTAATCATATTTATGTATGCTTTCTGCAACAGTGCCTACAGTCATTTTTATTATATTCATCACCATTTTTAACTCTAAAACTACTTTTTCACATCTTTCTTAATAAGGTTCTTGCTTGATTTGATTTCTTCACGTTTCCTCGGGTTGTTCTATCCCTTCCTCTGTTGAAGAACTGTTTACTATCTGCGTTCTCAGTCTGTTTCAAAACATTAAAGGGTGATATCAGGTCACTCCTGTCTTTTATCTCTTCTCAGATGGGCAAGTATAATATCTCTGGCATATCCCTGTAACACTGCTGCCTTCATTTTTGGTAACATCTTTGTTGTAATGAGCTATTTGCACAGTACAGTATGGGAAAGGAGTTTTACACTTAGGATCCCTTCAGTTGTATATTTTTTGCCATTATACAATTTAAATTTCCACATGCTGTCTATGTAATTACCCATCTGTTTTTTATGGGATGGGAATTTTACACTCATGGGGCTCCATCTCTTAAACTCTTATTCCTGTCATACAACTTTACATTGTATCATAACTAAGCTTGTTCCATTCATCCACAGCCCTAATATCTATGATGCCCATTCCCTTTGGGAACTCCCTCAAGGGGGTGCCCATGGCAAGAGTATCCATAACTGTTGAACTCGGTGATCCTTCTTAGCATTTAGTGCTTAACCCTTAACAGGCCACTGGCATAGTGTTCTCAGAGACTCAAACCTAATGTTCCTAAGAACTCCCTCTATCTAATGTTCCAACCTACTCCTTCTACCTAATGCCCCTACCTACTTTTTTTCACCTAATGCTCGTTTAACATCCCTACCTATGACTTCTGTCTATTGCTCCTACCATTTTGCCAAAAGGCAGGGCTTGTGCGTAGCACTCACCACAGGAAAGTCTTGAGTTACAGAGAATAAGTTGTGTGAGTTAATCATTGTCAAGTGTTTTGGGTGACAATGTTATTGTACATTTGTAGACAGAATGCCAGCAGTCCGTGTGTGGGTGAGGCAGAAAGAAATGACGGTTACCTGGGTCATAGGAGTGTAATTTGAAAACCCCTTAAGTGCTGGCACACTATGCAGCCATTGTTAACTATCCCAGTACCCAGGCGGGTAGCACCAGTAATGTACCTGCATTATATAATATACTAAAGATGTGCCTTAAATCTTTTCTGACAGGTTGCTTGCCTAGTGTCTACCTTTGACTTTGAGTCGCTCTTTTTTCTTCTTTTTGAAACTGTTCAGTAATAACATACTGGTTGTCATCACCCTTTACTAAGTATTTGTGAACAAAACAACTAATATGATGATTAAGACACAAGGTTAGAGAAACAGGAATACTATGTAAGAAATACTGTTTGAAGATGAAGGAACTTTACCATTAGCTAGCCAACAGAAACACCTACATTTTTTAACTTAATGGGGATGCAGTGATGCCAGTGACAACAATGATATTAGGGGACAGTACATAAACAAGTTCTCTAAAGTTTACCTATTTATTTACAAATCTCTTTTAGTCCTTAAATTATAATTCTGAAGAGGTGATTCAAGGTTGCTACAAAGATGTTGACATTTTGGTAGACCAAATCATTTTTGTAATACCAGGTAGGAAGGAAAGTAGCCATTAAAGATAAGAAGATTTTTATGTAGCTAGGTATCAACTGGGGCATTGTGCGTATTACCACAAACCAGGTAGAAGTTACTGTAAAGGATGTCTGCTATATAGTTAAAGCAAGATGAGATATGGTGTGAACTATGCTCAACATAATACAGTAATTCCTTTTGATGTGTGCAGCAGCACCGGCAGTTGCACACATGATTGTGTTTGATGTCATTTGTAGTTCTCATACACAGTACTGTGTATTGAAGATGCAGAAAAATTAAGTATTGAGGTATTAAAAATACCTCTTTTTTTTCTTTTCACAGCGGAGTGTGATGGAGGACCCCAAGTGTATGCCAGAGACGATGCACCCATACGTCTTAGCAATGAAGGGTTATGGCTACAACACTTACAACAGACATACTAATTTCATTAATATAGTACCTGCTGAATAGCCTGTCAATAGCTGTCATGCTTACACACCTTGACTTGAGATTTGTACAAACATTTATTTTTTGGAGAAAGACATTAAAAAGTTGGAAACCTAGCTTGGATTTACAAACTAGAGTGCCGTTCATGTATAAAGTAGCATAATGCTTTTACAATTTGCATATTGGATATCTTCATTTCTCTTCTTCAGAAAATTGCTTTATATTTTTACTGTAAAGATTTCAACAGATGTTTATTTTTGACATGCATTAAAAGCTTGAAATGTAGTCTGAGTTTACAAAAGATAGTGCCTGTGTTAAGGACGTAAAATGGTCGGCTGCTTATGCATCTTTCACAAATTTTGATGTTATATCCCTTTTTGTAGTGTTATTGGCCTTTGTTGTTGATTCAGCAGATAATTCTAAAATTTCCCATTTTCATGAGATAAAGAACTGTAATTCAAAATATTAATTTTTTTTACAGTGACGTCTGTGAGTGAGTATTAAAAGAGGCACAGTGCACAATCCATGTAGATGTAATGAACCACATCTTTCTGAAGACGTAACTGGGAATGTGGAATATCTTACTAATAAAAATTTTCATTATGCTTCTGATTATGGTTCTCAGTTTTAGAACAAATTGTATTATCTAAGACACATTTCCAGAGCTAAATTAATTTTTTCTCTTAGAAGGACTTGGCTAATGTGCAGAAATGTTTTTCTCCTTTGTGTGGGTTGAGATCCACAAAAGAAAAAGAAATTCATTTTATTATGACCGCTTTAATTGTTATAAAAGTTACGAAAAACATAAAAAAACATAATCTAAACATGTTAGAAAAATGCATGATGAAATATGATTCAAAATAAATTATCATGCTTGCCTCATGGGAATTTGTTGTGAATAAGAATTAGTGAAAAGTTTGTTGCTGTATGAAAAAATTCAGTCACATTTACAAAACCTGTGGTTACATTGCCAAGGATAAATAAAATAATGCATGAAAGTGAAGTTACAGACCCTTATTGTCAGTAGCCATAGATTTTATTATTAACCTTTTCCTGTGACTGGTTAAGAACTGACAAAAAAAAAAATATCTTCAATTGAAGTGAGTAGTAAGTAACTTGAATGAATTTCTAGTAAAAGTCTCCAGAAAGAGAATGAGTAACCCTAAAAAACTAAAGAGCCTCAGCAAAGAGTAACCAGCTGTATCTACTTTTAACCCATATAGTCTAAAACACAAGAAATAATAATCAAGGCAGCCTAAACAAATATTCAGTGGTCTTAAAGTACTTTACTTGAGCATAATTCTCTTGGTTTCTTATGAATTGTATTATTTAATTCAAGAGAGGATTAGCCTGTGCTACTAATCAAACCATATGGTTAGTCATTGGTTTTATTTGTACCTGTGAAAAACACCTAGAGTAAGTGTACAAAACTTAAGAAAATGAAAGATGTTCTTTACAGGATACTGTTATCGAGAAGTTCAGGATGCTACTTATTATAATTTTGATGCAAGAGAATTACACAGTTCCACTACTCAACAGTCAACTACTGGAACAGAAGTTGTAAGAGAATTCTTCAAGGATCATCTGTTACTACCAGAAGAAAAATAGTGTGAAATTGTATTGGTTAATATGAAACCACTGTAGAAAGGATTTTAACATACCTCTGAGCCATTAGAAATGAGCTATATTTTCATATATACTGTACAAGTAACCTTCCTATACTTTTAATGCATTTCAGTTAATAAAATATAAAACCTTAATTATTGCCTTTTCATTGACAGCATTCTCTTAAATAAGGTAATGAAATTGGTGTCATCATCCATATCACTTTTTCCAACTTATAGATCAAGCAAAGACTATTCATGCACTTCATCGGATAGTTATTTATGAGGGGATGCCAGAAATACATTCGTTCCTAATCGTTGTGAAATATTATGACTGGTAATGCTTAAACCACTTTTTTTTTTCATTTACATGATGCATTCAGTAACTTTAGTAAAGAAAGCATAGGAAATTCTTGAGCAGTATCTTATCTCGGTTCAGTTTTGAATCTTAACATAATGTTTATATTATAGATAGAAACTAAATTTGTCTAAAAAGTACAATTTATAAATAAATAAAGTAATCATATCTTACAAGGAAAAGCATGAGAGTATTCCATGCTCCTCTCTCAGTTTTACCAGTCCAACAATCCAACCAGAACACCTGCTAAAGTGGCTGCTAAAAGAGTGACAGATATTTTAGGACATTACTGTCAACCTTCCTTGAACCCTACCTAGTGTCACAGTCCTTTTCCCACAAATGACCAAGCTTTAAGAGGGAAAAATCCTCACTTGGCCCCCATGGAAAGGTCTGTGGGACCTGGATGTGGTTAGGGAGCTGCGGAGCTGTTGTTTCATCGCATTACACATAACAGAGGGAGACTGAGTGTGAACGAATGTGGCCTTTTTTTGTCTGTTTTCCTGGCGCTACCTTGCTGAAGCAGGGGTAGTAATTCTGTTCCCTGTGGGGTAGAGTGGTGCCAGGAATGGATGAAGGCAAACAAGTATGAATATGTCCATGTATATATCTGTGTATATGTTGATAGGTATATGTATGTATATGTGCATGTATGGGCATTTATGTATATATATGGGCATATGAGTGGATGGGCCATCCTTTGTCTGTTTCCTGGTGCTACCTCACGATGTGGGAAATAGCGCTTAAGTATGATAAAAGATAAATATTATTTTATCTATTATACTTGATCGGTTTCCTACATCAACGAAG
>JAUUDY010617785.1:4428-17182 GCA_032361765.1 Panulirus inflatus | reverse complement strand
TGAATTATGTGCATGTGTATATATGTATATGTCTGTGTGTGTATATATATGTATATGTTGATATATATATATTAATCATGTACTGGATATAATTAAGTCTGTGAAAAAGATTTTCCAAACAATGAGATCAATTTTATCTCGCGTAATATATATCATACACAAATATCTAGCAGAGTATTTTCTTCAATGAGATTTAACCACAATATAAGGAAAAATCTCTGAAATTATCCTAAAACACTAATCAAATTATGAAAAGAAATTAAAACTGCTGTATACACGGTTAACAGTTACTACCAAAACATAAAAGCATTCAGTATAGAGCAGAAAATATGTAGTGTGTTAACAGGCTCATTTTAAATTTTGAATTAAAATGATTATAATTAAATTGCAGTGCTTACAAGATTATGAATAATTTTGCATCATTTTGACTTCAAGTACTGAGTAAACTTACATAAGTGTATAAGAAATGCAGTACAACAGTGACCATATTTAATCACGAAAAAAAATTAAGTTAAGAAAGAAATTTGTATATTCAGTGACTGTAAGGACAAGGGTGTACATCTACTGGGCTGCAGAAGCATTAGGTTGGTACTGCTGGGTATAGGGTGGGGGTTGCTGGCCATCTGCTGGGTAACCTGTTAAAGAGAGCAATCTACAATTAAAGACTCAATATTTTTCTCAGTATGAATTATAGTTTTTAAATGAAGGTAAATTCCATCCTTACTGCAACCAAAATTTGTATTTTTTTATGAAAAAGATCCCCAAACCAGAGCCAATAAAACTAAATGTGTGTGTGTGTTCTTACACCGACTGAAGACATTCAATTTCTGCAGTCCGAATATTTGACAGCATTATCAGTAACATTAACTCAGTTTATTAATATCAGGAAATATACATGAGATTTTGTAATTATTAGATCATTTAGTTATTCTTACTGCACATGACACTGATATAGCCATGCATGCAGATAAATAGATAGTCAGAAAGTGAGAGGAGACATGTATATAGAGTATACATATTTGTAAGCATGCATATGTTCACACACACACACACACACACACAGAGTAAGGAAGAACAGCAAAGTAGTTGGTAATATTATATAATCCTCCAGAGAATTGCAGAGATCCAGAACAAATATACCATGATGATAATGAAGAAACAATGAAGATTGTACATGAAACAATGAAACACTCATTTATTAGAGATGGTAAAATTCTGGTAATGGAGGATTTTTATTAAATAGAGATACACAGGAAATTTGGATTCTCATGAAGATAAAGAATCATGGAGAAATATATTTTGTTGTAGAAGACATCTTATTCAAACAATCCTCTTCTTTTACTCTTTATCAACAAAGAACACCCTCATTTTTGATTCCATACAATTTCCATTAACACTGATACATTCCCAAACTTTAGAATCCAATACCCCATCTATGCCCCTAAAGGTGTTTAGTTCAACATGGTTTTCCCCTTTGTATATTTTGTTTGTTGGGTCCATGACCTTTTCCTTGGAACTTCCTTGTCCACCAAATATTCCAAATCAAGCATTGCACAGTTCTCCCATATCAAGCCTCCTGCATATTAATGAAAAACCAACATTGCAGAACTATCGGAGCTGATAACAAGTGAGTTCCAGTTTATGTTGGTAATAGTTTTTCTGAAGACCAAAAATATGCACTGACATGTATCTTCCTCCACTGTCATTCATAATTTAACCAGTTTATCTTTCTGTAAAAGAAATTTTTAACTAAAGAGATGAATGTTGCTACTTCATCATCCAAATTTAATTGTTTGTCATCATAAAATGATTTGCTCAGGACCACCTAAATTAGATAAAATGCTTAGCCATTTAGAAGACTTTGTTGCTCCAAAATATGTTGACAATACCTCCTGGAAACTGATTTTCTTTTTCTTATCACAGGCTGAGTCCACCCCAAACCCTAAGCCCCTTTATACTTTACTTCATTGACAATCGTGTATTCTCTAAGAAAGAGTATGTACTGTATGTGCAACTTAATCTCACTGTTCAACTTTGACCATTGTAATCCCTTAGAAATTTATGAAGCATCTATACTAAACTACTTAATATGTACTACAAGCTGAGACACACACCAGGATTTTGAATTTTCCAGAATCTAGAGTGAAGATTTACAATTTGCATACACAAGAGCCTTTCTACATACAGTGATGAAAAAAAAAAATTCCAGAGAATATCACTACCAGCAAAGAGCAGTATAAAGTGTAAACCAAATGAAGTAATGATGAAGTTAAAAACCATTCCAAATGTTATTAGATATGAAATTAGTTTTATTCAAATTAGCTAAAATGATTAACATGCAACTACACCACAAGCAATCACATACTCATTATGTGATTGCTACTTTAAAAAGGACTTTCCAAATATGGATCATTTTTCTGATAATATATGGTACCTGAAGGTGGAGCAGTTGCCACATAAGGTGTGGCTGCAGGCGGATATGGTTGGTTGGGCTGTGGTGGGTAAGGCTGTGCCAGAGGGGGCCCAACACCTGTTAGTTGTCCTTTTGTTAATTTCATTTACTAAGGATTAGTCACATATACAGTACATGCAGGACAAATTATGAAGGTTAGTGGTTTCACTGCAGACCTTTAAAAACAAAGTTAGAAATAATAACCAAGGAGGCTAGTATAAGAAAGGCACCAAAAATATAGTTCTTCAATTACGTAAAAACAAGATATCAGGGAAAAGAATCCTAAATCAAGTGCAAAGTACAACGTTCCTATGTGAGGTCTAGATATTGGCTCCCACTATCAGTTTGACAGTAAGCCGTGACATTTTCTCTAGTATTTGCAGATAAGAATGTAGACCCCAACCCCAAACTTACTTGATGGCCATCTTTCTTAATAATAAGTGAATTGATGTTTCACACTGGTTTTTGTCTGGGAGATGTAATGCTCTTGACACCTTTGCCCTTTCAATTCTCTTTACCATACAAACTCCTCCTGCTACCTTCCAACCATCCACTTAGAGTACTCTTAGCACTCATTGTGCATGGCCTCATTGACTAACAAATTGAGAAGGAAGGATTAGCTTTTCTTAATGCCCTCTACACATCCTAGGGTATATACCACCTTCAGTGTTAAAACAGTTGGTCCCTCTTCTGGGGAACTACTTTCCAAAATGCAGAAGAAGGTCTACATTTTACATGAATATTTTCATCATATTGTAGATGGTACTCTTGCATATAATGCCTGTTTATTACCACAAGATTTAAAAGATGATAAAATAAACTTATATATATTTCACAGCAAAAATAATATTTTCAAGTGTAAATTATATCAGTAAAATACCCAAGCACTGGCAAACACAACTTTAATGTAACAGTCTGAAACATACCTGGAGATGGGTAAGCTGCATATCCAGGCTGTGATGCATAAGGTGCTGCTGGATATACATCACCTACCCAACATCAATCACTAAATTGCTGATGTTATAAGTACAAGTAAACAAAGCTTTGGAAAGTTATTCGTAAGAAAACCCATCTTTAAAATGATATACCAGAGCTCCATCAATATATAGTCTTTGACATAATTTGACTGATAGTATTTACCCTAGCATGTGCAGGAAAGAATGCTGGCCCCTAACATACTAGGTGGCCATGTTTCTTTAACATCAGAAAATTTATGTTTTGAACCAGTTGTGTCTAGACGTAACTCACAACATGCTTACCCTTCCTATTCCCTTAATCACAAAGTCTACCATACTGACTTCCAAATACTACTGGCTCTAAACATAGCCTTATGGAATAACAAAATGGGAGGGAAGAACTAGCTTTCGACAGTGCAATCCACATATCCCAGGGTATATACCAGCTTCTATAGTAAAGGGAATGTTCCTTCTAGTGAACAACATTTCAGAATGTAGAGCGATAAGTGTACAGTTTACATGGATATATACTCATTATACTCCAAAAGGTACTCTTACATATTATGCATATTCAATCCTACAAAATTTATAAGAAAAATATATATATTTCATAAGTAATATAATTATATGTAGATATTATTTTTGTAAAGTACCTAAGAACTGGTAAACATAACAGCATAATAATAGTCTCAAACATACCTGGAGGTGGGTAAGGTGCATATCCGGGCTGCGGTGCATAAGGTGCTGCTGGATATACACCACCTACCCAGTATCAGTCAAGAAAAAAGTTGATGCAGTAAGCACATAAGCACAAGCAAGCAAAGCTATGGAATACAATATATTGATTAAACCCATATTTCATAAGATATCCCAAATCTTCATTCATACATGCATCTGAACTCATCATAATATTAATTGTGTTAATGAATGAAAAATGATTTGGTTTGAGACCAATCTGTGCATTCAGACTATGTGATTCTTAAGGATATATGCAAGACAGCCAAATTCCTCTAACACAGCATGTACCAGTCTAGACAACAATCTTACACAGGTACAGCCAACCACCTCAAAAACAGACACAGCAATCACAAGGTACAGCCAACCACCTCAAAAACAGACACAGCAATCACAATGTCTCAGAAAAAGTTGTGGCTTCAAATAAATTAAATCAATTATTAATGCACACTGAGGAAGGTGGGAGGTACAGAGTACAAAGAAGTATAAAGAAAATGCTTATGGCCTATGATGAGATTATCTGCCAAACAATATTCTAATGTTAAATACAATTCTGTTCTAGAACAGTATCTTTCTTCACCCTCCAATTCCTCCTGCAAAAACATCTTGCAAAGTAAAGGATGGAAGGAATATCATGTACCTTATTACTGAAATAAACATTCATGGATACTGGACACCTCTTTGGCATAGTAATAAATCCTTGCAGTTATTCGAAGCCACTATGATGTCAGATTAGGAAAAATAAAAAAAGCCTGAAAGTTTGGCTTCATGATTAACATTTTCATTCTCGAATTTTGAAAGTCCTTGTGCAGTCTGTTTCCTACAAGAGGTAAAATCATCTTAGCAAAGGTTTCTCTTAGCTGGCATTAGTTTTGTGGCCCAGCTTAATTTTTTCTTCATCATTTATGTAGCTTAGAGACCATGTTGAACAGCATGTTCAGGATGTGGCCTTACAAATGCACTGGAAATTATCATGATTGTTTCTGGCACTCTGTTGATAACATTCCTGACCAGGAATTGTAGCCCCTTTTTTTGTCCTTGTTGCTTGAAAGTATTGAGTGTCTTGTAATTTTGACTGTTACTGATAATGTCTCCAAGATTTTTCCTCACTTACTTCTGACAACAGGTTTCTAAGTATTTATATTCATGTTTATTTTTTTCATGGTCAATATCATCTGCCATTTTTATGATCACTATGCTAGTTTGTCTAGACCTTCCTGGATCTTTTTGCAGTCCTGTTCATTAACAGCTTTATCTCCAATTCATATGGCATCCATACATTCTGAACTCATATATTTAAGGCTCATTTCTAAGCTGATCATGTAGATTACGAAAAATGAGACCATAGACTGATTCCTGTGGCACCCAACTGTTATTTCATCATTGAAAAATTATATGCTGCTTCATAACAGAAAGCCAGTCATTATTTATGTACACAGTTCATTTATGCCACATATTTCAGTTAACAGTGTTCAATTGTATGGTACTTTATGAAAAGTATTCTTATAGACTGTTACATCAGAGGGTACTTTTGAAGCACATTTGATATATATAACATTAAAAATTTAGAGTAGATTTGTTAGAATTTTTTTCATTGTAACTGTTTAAGAATATAATATTCTGATCCTTTACAAATTTTACAAATTTTATCAGTCTCTTTCCCATCACTTTACTTTGAATTGATGTACACCTATTGGATCATTTAACATGAACCAACAAATGAAAGCATTACTGTGGTAGGAAAATTGTTTAAAAGAAATATATTCCAATTTATGGGTTCCTTTCTTACAGTGACACAAATGTTCTTTTTGTTTATCCACCTCCAAATTAAACTATATCAGTAACGTCTCACGTTCCTTCATACCAAACAAGCTCCTTTTGTCATACAGTACATCCTGGTCATTTTTGCCTACCTCCTGTTTTTCTTATATACATATACACTAATTACCTCATGTGCAAAGGTAATCTCATTACTTTTACTATGATCCTCATATCTTACAGTATAAATAGATGACATCTGCTTCAATCACATGACAGTTGGACAGATTACAACTTAGAGACTGTTGCTGAATCACGATGAATAAATGTGTGAAGATGTATGTATAGTCTCAAACATTTATTTAAAATTATCAAGGTGATGCACTACTCTAAATGAGAGAAATAGTACATAATAATTCTTGGATAAAAGACAAAATACATCATGATCTTTAAATTCCACTGTACGTTTTCATATTTTTCTATGACTGTTAGCTGTTTTCCACCTCATTCTGTTTCTACGTGTAGCACAGAACTTTAACTTGTTTTTCACACTGCAGACTAACAGGGATTTCTTATAATGGCTCCTTATCTAACAAACTATGAATGTGAATGACACAGCCAAATATTTAATTAATATTAGGCTAATGAATTCATGGATGTAGCTGATCACCATACCTTAACTTGTAAGCATATAGTCAAGTGCTTAACTATCTTCTCCCTTCTATTTATCTAAATCTCTGATGCCCATTCCCTCCAGGAACTACCCTCAAGAGAGAGACCATGGCAAAAGAGTCTCCATAACAGATGAACTCCAATGCCCCTTCTATACCTTTAGTGCCTCACCCTTGATAGGCCATGGGCAGAGGGCAGCTCTAGCACAGTGTTTGCAGAGGCTCCCACCTGATGTTCCTACCAACTGTACTTCTACTTAATGTATCTACCTAATCTTCCTGCTTAATGTTCCAACCTATTACTTCTACCTAATGCCCCCTCTTGTGTCCCTAACAATCACTTATACTTAATGCTCCAGCATAATGTTCCTACCTACAACTTTTGTCTGTTGCTCCTATCATTTTGCCAAAAGGTAGGGTAAATGCATAGCACTTACCGCAGGAAAATCTAGAGTAAAGAGGAATGAGTAGTGTGAGTTAAATGTTGGCAAGTGTTATGTGTGACAAGGAGAGATTGTATGTTAGTAGAGAGAATGCCAGCAGTCCATGTATGGTTGAGGCAGAAAGAAAGGACAGCTACCTGGGTCAGAGGAGTGCAACATGACAATCATGAAAGTGTTGGCTCACTACACAGCCATTACTAACCCTCCTGATACCCAGACTTTACCTTCAGTAGCACTGTAAGTCTCCAGTTATCATTTCATTACACAATGCATGACATCTTGGTAATCGATGAGAGCAAATGTGGGCATTACTTATTTGTCCCTGGTGCTACTCTGCTGAGGCAGATAACAGCAACAAGGATGAAAATATGCAAGTACATGGTTTTCCAAATTAAGTTAATCTTTCCTAAAACTGACTCTTACTGAAAATTACCCTTTTTTGAGAATTCTGTGAATGAAGCTTATTAGATTTTCTCCCAGATATGCTAATGTTCCTCCCAAATTTAAGAAAACAAAGACTCGTACTCTTAACCTAAAGCTAACTCCTGCTCCCTCGCCTGAACTATATTCTTTCTTAAGGGCACTAGATCAAGAGCTTACATTATCTACAGCATTCTATGAAAAAATGCAACTTTGGAGGCTTTGTCAAATCAACAAACAAGTTCTGAACAAATAATAAGTCAATATTTTACTAATGATGTAAAAGAACAAATAAAAGATAATGATAGTGCCTTTCATCCACATGTCATGCAACATGCAACTCTAAGAAAACGAATGATTATTTCTGTGCTCCAGTTACTTATATGTAACTTCTAACTCTTCCTCTATAAGCTTTTTAGCAAAGAAAAGCAGTGCATTTAATATAAGATATCTCAATATTCAGTAAATGTCATAACATTTTCTTTGCATCGGATTATATTTTTTCCTGAAAACTTTAGGTGAGTGCTGACCAGATAGAATGAAATTCCTACTGAATGGTACACAAGTCCAGAATTATTAATTAATTTTCTTCAATATATTTCTTCAAATAGATCTCAAGAGATCTTTCTCCAAACTGGAACAATTCTGAAAATCTCAAGAGATCTTTCTCCAGACTGGAAGTTCTGGAAATCCCATGTCTGTTTTTCCATTTTTTAATCCTGTAAGTCACCAGTGGACTATATCTTTTAACTGGTGTCAAGAAGAACCAATTCATTATATCCCTTTAACATAAGTCTTCCCAAGGTGGCCTCCAGATTGCTTATCTACTTGGGCAATAATGTTCCTTAAACTCTTAAGTTACTGCCTCTCTTTTCCGAGGTACAAGTAAATTTTCAAAGTTTCACCTAAATTTCAGCTGTTAAGCTTTGGAATTCAGTCAATCTTTAACAATTTTCCAATTATGAACACTTAAATGATGAGGAAAATAAAAGTATAAATTTAAAGAGGATCACCCTTTGTGGCACAAGCATACCCATGATATGCAGAGCTTACAAGTACTTAATTCTAAAGAATTATGCACTGATAATTTCCAGTTACCCATTACTTTTATGAAGCTATTCTTACAGTAACATATGTAAATTTTCTCTTTGCAACTCTGAATGTACAAGATCCAGTTCCAGACATTATTACATTTGTAAGATTATCAATCTTTGGGTACGGAACTCCTGATGAGTTTTTTCTTTCTTTTGTTCCACTATGATAACAACACCTTTACACTTTTCCTAACTTTGCAATTTCACCAGCCTTGTAGGGTGATGTTATAACATACCAGTACTCTAATCTGGAAAGCATAACTGCTCTGAAAAGTGACAACTTATATTAATTTAACTTTTTTTCATCTTCAAGCTTAATGAAATCCAGCCTACCATCTTTGAAGACATGATGGGTACTCCTGTATACTTGCTCAGGGTAAGGTTATTAGAAGTTATTACCTCTAGGTCTTTCACATTTGTCTTCCAGGTTTTCTATATGGATTTCTATTTCTTCCCAAAATTGGCTAAAATGATGAATGTAACTGAGTGGGGTAGATCTACTATTCTCTCAAATTGTACTTGCAATGCCAAAATTTGATCTTATGCAATGTCCTTACTGACCTGCTGGATAAGGCTGCTGAGGAGGTGGGTACTGGCCAGGTGGTGCCTGATCACCTGGAGGGATGTAGGTGTGCTGTGAGCCAAAACTGGGGTCTTGCTGCATATGAGGACTCTGTTGCATTTGCATAGCTCCTCCTGGTGCCTGTGCACCTCTACCACGCATAAATGGCAGGCCCTGGAACCTGTGCATCACCTCCCTGCAGAACAATGAAAAAATGATAATCTTAATCTTGAACATTTGAATGCAGAAAATTACTCACCCCTTAACCCTTATATGCCAGAAGAAAGAGAAATCGCTCACCAATTGTACAAAATAACAAGGTTTTCAACAAAATTTCTAATAAAAAATTCTGGCTGATGATAATCCACTCTATCTTTCACTTTTATATTATAGACTATTTTCAAATTTGAAGTACAGCATGACTGGCATACTTATGTTTCCCTCCGCGGCAGCAACAGAAGTAGATAAGTCCACCTATCAAGAGTAGACCCAGAACTCCACCAACTCCTCCACCAACCTCTTCTTTTACATCTTTTCCTGTAACAATTTAAATTATGAATATAGATACCATCAGTTTAAACAGATGGATGCATAAAAATTGGCATTCACATTTCTCATGTACGTACTCTTAAGAAACAATTAACATGGAGTGAATCATACACTTGCCAGTCTTTTTATATAATAGAAAATGTAGTGATTATACCAGGTGATGAAGAAAATTACTTTCATTGACATTATGCTTCTTCTTATTTCCATTATCTATATCTATCAATACCTTTGATGCCTGTTCCCACCTAGAACTTCCTCAAGGGGGTGGCCATGACATTAGAGTTTCCATAACTGGTGAACTTGTGCCATTTAGCCTTTAGTGCCTCACCCTTAACAGGTCACTAGCAGAGGTCAACTATAGTGCAGTGTTTGCAGAGGTTTCTACTTAATGTTCCATCTGAATACTACTACCTAATGCTCTTGCCTAATGTTCCTACAGACAGTACTTTTGCCTTAACCCGTCTTTGTCTCTTCACTATCAGTTATCCAACCTGATGGAAGCTATTGATCTCCTACTGTTCTGCTACTGTGTTCCTTACTATTACTCTTGCAACAACTGCTAGACTTGTGTATTAACCATACAAATAAAAGAATTCCTTGGCAAATGTTTAGTTCTACTGCAGGGCTTTTTTCATTAAAATTTGTAAAGATATGATGTCACTTCCCTGATGGAGTCCATAATAGATTAATCATTTGTGAAGTAAATCTTAGTATAATAATGCTAACAACTACAACACTTAAAAAAAGCATCCCACATAAAACCATATGCCATACAACACTTATAGGCATCCCACAAAACCATATGACATACTGTATTAGTTCCAAATAGTTCCCTAGTTTGATTCAAAGAACTGTAATCTTTTACTATTATAATATATTTCTGTTGTATATGAATGTACTAAATCAATGGAAAATATATCTTCAGACAAAATATCAAGTCATAAGTACTTAATGCAATACTGAGATTTTCAAGTGAAAAATCATGCTGTAACAACTTTGGTAGAAAAAATGAGACTTTTTTTGTGAATAAAAAAGGAATAAAAGAAACCTAAACTGCTGAGGTAATGCCCCACATATTAAGCAGCTGAAGTATCTAAAAAAATATTTACACAAATCAATGGACTTCTGACTAGTATGAAGGGAGAAGACAATTAGACATCATTACTTACCGGCACCTCCTCTTGTTGGACCATGACGACCAGGCTGATTTGATCCAGGTTGGTTAGGATTATTTATCTGATTTGGGTTAAAGCCTGGATAGCCCGGCTGGGGCTGATTTGGGTTATAGCCTGGATAGCCTGGCTGGGGCTGATTTGGGTTATAGCCTGGCTGGGGCTGATTTGGGTTATAGCCTGGCCTGGGCTGATTTGGGTTATAGCCTGGCTGGGGCTGATTTGGGATGTGTGGCCGTGGTGGTTGGGGCTGAGGTGCTGGAGCTGGAGCAGGAGCAGGGGCAGGGGCAGGTTTATTGGGTTCATAGTCTAAAGGAAGGCCAAATAAATCTCCACCAGATGAAGATGATTCTGAAGCTGCACCAGCTACACAACGTACAAGGTTTTTGTCTTCATGAGAGCCTGGAGGGCAGGAACAGTACTTTCCTTGGCACACACCCCCATATAATGACATACAGGGATCATTTATTTCCCCCTTGCTTGGATCCAAATTGCATTTTGTGTTTTTGATACCTGAAAGTAATATGCTCCTTTAGAAATAAAACATAAATGACACATCTATAGTGACTACACAATGCAACTGTAATACAAAGTAAGACAATATCTAATTCCAGAGATTACATATTTTTCTTTCATCATGTTACCTTTATTCATCTAGTCTAGAACCAAGTTTAAAGATAAAAACTTAAGAAAGCTTAACCTAGCAACACATCATTGTAAAGCACTATAATGAAGTAGCAATCAGAAATCTTAAAACCATAAAATGCTAGTTCAGTCCATCATAATTAAGGATGGCCAGCTAGACATTTCTTGCTGTCTGAGCACAGGGTTAGTTACTATATCTCATCAAAGACTTTAGACTGGCCTAATTAGTCATGATGAGGAGGCTCAGACCATATACATCTAGGAGGTAGCAAAACAGAGAATAATACCCTTCATTTTAGTTCGATTTAATATATACTTTTATTAAACGTACAAAGATGGTGAAAAGTTTGTCCCCATTTCGGGTATACATTATCTTGACCTTTCCCTCAATGTTTTTTGTGCATTTGACCTTGACATGCAATCACTCGTTTTTTGTGCATTTGACCTTGACATGTAATCACTCGTTTTTTGTGCATTTGACCTTGGCATGTAATCACTCGTTATTTGTGCATTTAACCTTGACATGTAATCACTCATGTTTTTTGTGCATTTGACCTTGACATGTACGCTCAAAACTGAGTCATGAAATACTACATACTTGAATTATCTGACAAGATATGTGCATCTTGGATAAACCTTATAATCCGTTACATATCAGACAATACACAAAAAGTATATCATTTTAGTACTTCGGGATTTTTTGTCTGACATTAAATATCATTCCTACCGACAAAACCAATTGAATCAGGAAAAATGATGTCTAAGGGGAAATATTTCAACAGAATGTTATATGTCATTAATATGCAAGTTTGCACCAGCAGGTGAAGTTTTAACATAGGACACAGAACCGAGACGAAATTCTGCATATGGAAAATCAAATTGATTATCCCGAAATGGGCTGGACTACTGGTATTCTAGTTGTGTAGTGAGCAGGGTAGTTATGCTGGCTAAATCTTAGAAAAAGAGACAGAAACATTTAAGTTTAAATTGTTAACATATTAGTGTGTAGTTTTTGAGGTCTACCATCTGCCCATGTAATTCTGAAGTTATATATCCCTCTATAACTTTTTATTTGTGCCTGCTTGGCTGTGTACACTATACAGGATACAGCAATTCTTGTGCAATGTTCAGTGATGTATTGAACTAAAATATCTTCTAAACTTATTGGGAAAAGATCTCTATAAAAAGCATTCACTTGACTTTCTAACTAATAGTTTACTTGTCAAAAGCTATCAAATTACATGGATATTTAGCTTTCGTTGTTTAATTTTAATCAAAACTTACATTTTCTCTCTTC
>JAUUDY010617675.1:923-17192 GCA_032361765.1 Panulirus inflatus | reverse complement strand
TCTCTCTCTCTCTCTCTCTCTCTCTCTCTCTCTGACAAATAAAAAAAACAAATTCTATCCTTTCTTCTTTTATTTAATAAACATAAAAATTACCTTTCTTACAGTTATTAAGACCTATGAAATTGCCGTTTTATTAGTAGCTTACATAACATTTGTAAGTTGAGTTTGGACTATTCCAGCGGGCATACAAACGCTATGAAGCAAGTATGCAGTTAATGATACACCTTGAGGACCGTTATGGACAGCTAATTGCCCTCAATGGCATGGCCAAAACACTAGGCCTCATGCGTCGACAGTCCAAGATTTGTGACTGCCGACCTCTTGAAATCAATAATAAAGTCATTGACTTAGCCTCCTCACTTGGTTGCAAGGTAAGCCTACCTTTTCTACTTCTCGAAAAAATGTATAATTTGCCATACATTCAGGATCACCACTATCATTGTTTATAATGGATCTGCATTTTTCAACACATTTTCAGAACTTGCACATTTGGCTTATTTGTTAATTTTTTGGGATATCATCAAAACTGTGCTGCAAACTGTTACTGCAATTTTATAGTTTCATTTTGCTATTGCATAAGTACCACATGTTCAAAAGCATTACTCTCCTAGAACTTAAATAAGTATTTCATTCAATAATATTTCCATTAATATCCAAAAGTTTGATACATTTTCTTTTTACTGAAAACAACAAAATGTTTTTTATACACATCTTATAAAGCAATTGATTTTGTTTCATCATTATATCATCTTTTAATCCAAAACTTAACCTAAATCTCATCATAATTATAAAACTTTTTGCCATGAGATCCAGTAAAAATGTACATTTCTATTTTACATTTCACAAAACTATGTATGAATACGAGGTGATCATATGCTTCTTCATCTTCTGATTTAACCAAATATTAAAATCACAGTGCCTATCTACAGTTTTTATAATGAAACTCTTTTGTTTTGTTTTTTACTCATTGCACAATTGTTCTTCACTCCTTTTTCATTACCCCCAAGTTTTCCCTCTTATGCACTGCCATATCCTCTAACTGCCAGATGAAAGCCATTTCTACTTATACAGTAGTGTCTGTTTGCAGTTTTTTCTCTCTTGATGTTATGAAAAGCATTTCCTCCTTGATACTGCTTGTACACTCAGTCTGTGTATACACTCAAAGTAGGTAATTATCATGTTTATTTTTTCTCCAATCTACATACTCATGATCTTCTTTCTTTTCTAGTTGATAATGAGGTCAGCACATTTGCGTCTGGCTGAGCTGTACCGGATTCTCAATGATGAGGAGAACAATTCACTGCAGGAACGACTGGCATCATGTCTGACAGAGGAAATGGAATTGGTTTGTGGTGTCTGTGGAGAGCGTTATGGAGACCAGGGTGGCAACTCCCTTGATGCCCTCCCATGCTCTCATATCTTCCATGCCAAGTATGTCACCTCAACAAGTGTCCTCATTCACATATATCAACAAAAATTTCAAGAAATCTCAACATGAAGAAAACCCATAAAAATATGAAAACCTACATTTCCCTTAAAATGCACAGCTTCCTCAGTTGCCTCACAAACTTAACATGAAAGAACCTTTCCATTAGATTAGCTTTCATTTTAACATTCCCTCTGACTTCACTTGCTACTATAACCTTTCCAAATTTTAAAATGTTTTTCCTCTTTATTTCATCATTCACTGTGAACTTTCTATCTACATCACACATCCCTACTTCAATTTCACAACATGCAGAATTTCCTCAACACAATCATAGCCCTGGCATACCTCCACAATTCCAATATCAACCCCATCTTGTTTTATCCCTTACTATGTCTTTCTGCCTACCATCAACCTTTCCACATCCAGGCCCCACAAAACTTTCCATGGTTTACCCCAGATGCTTCACATGCCCTGGTTCAATCCATTGACAGCACATCAATCCCGGTATACCACACTGTTCCACTTCACTCTCTTCCTTGCATGCCTAGCCTAAGCCAGGTGCCCTTAAGGGAGGATGAACAGCTTTGTTGGCTGTTGACTGACTGCTGCAACCAGGATTTGAACCTACGCACTCGACCCCAGGCAGCCTGTGAATGCATCACGGTCATCAACACTGACCATTATAACACTAAAATCCATGTTAGGTTATGGGACCCTCGCACCATTTCCTGATTTAAGGAGGGTGGGCAAGTTGCATGAGATGTACAAACTGTTTTCAGACAGCCATGGACTTTAGTCATACTTTGCAGAGATGGAATAATGTGTATTACAACTTTAGTTATAATCTGCTGCCAGAGACTTAATAGAAACCAAATGGGTACAGTAAAAAGAACACACACTCAGGCTTTAGTAACAAAAAATAACAGTTTTCTGTACAGTATTAAAATAAATCTGCAGTGCTACTTTCTGAATCTGTTAATAATTACTCATACACCTTTCATATCTGAGAAGCTTATAAAAGTATATGGCACATTACAAGATTAATGAAACATATGAGAATGGCACAAACAGCAAGCTGTGTATGCTTTGCAATTGACATTGACACAGATGAAATTTAATGAAAACTAATGAAATCTATATTTGTTATTACCTATTCATATAATGTAATTTTGTTGTTTTGCTCCTGACTAACCAAAAATGGCATGATGACATTCCTTCAGCTTGATTACCTGTTAAAATTTTGGTCATGCACAGAAAAGCAAAATGCTTTCTTAATTATTATTTAAAGTAGCCGACTGTATACCAAACCATTACAGATGTACTTCTCCAACCTCTGTATTCCACTTGTATTTCTTTGAATTCCTGTATTTATGCTGCACTGCAGTGGTTGGGTGGGGACCTTTTTTTTTTTTCATTACTCTGACAAAAAATTGACAAAAGAGAGCACGCCTTTCAAGACTGGGTAAACTGTGACATCAACTGGATGCATCAGTTTACCGGGCGGTGCCCCATACCATCATTTCAACCAAGACATGATCAACCAACTCTGTCATCCTGTTGCAAACAATTCAATAAATTTATCGTTTGCAAATTTAGCTCGATGACATTGGCTTCTGCTTGACCTTGCACAGAGAAATTCATCAAAAATACTGTCAAATTTTCCCAGGAAATTAAGCAAGGCCGGGTACTTGGACAATATCAATAATCCTGCATCATAATATTTTTAATGAATTATTTTCTGGTTAGTTACCCTACCTTTCGTGATTCTTAGCTGAGCAGCCGAGGCTCGTTTCTGTGTTCCTTGTTTGGGGACATCACTGCCATCCTTTTTCTGATTTTTCATAGAAAACAACTTAATCATAGTGAATGTCTGTTGTATAACGGCCTACAATATAAGTTTAAGGTATCCCTTTGCTATGAAAACGTCATTTAAGTCGGAAGGGTTTCTTCCCAATCCGATTGTTTTGCTTTCTGCTAACATAGGTGATGGTTCTATTTAAAGGGTAAATTATTCTTTGTATGGAAAAACCCAAATTCACCCACATATAGCTTTCACATATCTTATACACTTATGTGCATTTCAATTGGATTTTAATTATCATGACTACAAAAATGTAAACAAATACCTTTAAAATGTTTTTAAGAAAAAAATCTTTTATTTCCTGATATTGTTGACGAGGTCACTTTATTTAAAAGAAAATATTTCCTCATTACAAATGACACTTTTATATATGGAGACTCACGTGGGTTGTAAGTCAGAAAATAGGATTAATTCTGGAGTACATGGTACCTCTGGGTCAGCCGACCGCCCCGGGCTGGCCTATTAGTGTCAAAGTATTCACCTGGTAGACGTGGAAGGGGCTGGACCATGGACAAGTGACGTCCCCTAGAATTTGAAGCGCTCTTCGTCGCTCTCTGTATTACATTGGTTGTGCCTTTGCCAGTGTGTAGTAGACATACACACACACATGCTGAGCATCCTCACATCCAGGTTAAAAGGAATCAAAATTTAGGTAAGTCAGGTCAGATAAGGTTTCAGGTCACGGACGGTGACCTGTCAGTACGACATCCTTGATAGCTTATCAGTACCGGTACTTTAATGAGGCGTTTCTCTTGTCACCGCTTGGGCCTGGACGAGAAAGGTATGGTGGTAGAATGGTCAGATCAAGACTGAAGATGAATTAGTAGTCATCACCCAAATAAAGAATGCTCTTTCAGATATAGTTGACCATTGAAATGGTTATCCGCAAGTGATGATATGTTGACCAAACTGAAATTGGCAATTAACAACTGATAATATGTATTGGTAGTTAAATAAATCTGCTTGTTTACCATGTACCGGTAGCTATTGCAGAGATTGTTTTCATATTTATCTGTAGATTTACAGTAAAATTCAATGATATGAGTTATTATTATACTAATAGGGTTGATGTCCTTCATTGTATAAATCAGATGTACAAGTATATCCAGTATGGGGGAAAATGCATGCAAGTCAAACCTCTTTTATGGCCTAGCCTATGCTAGATTCAGTTTATGAAGTGTACAGAGTTGTCAGCAGGCTAGCAGTATTGAGCACATACTTTGATATTTATATTAAGAATTGCAAATTTACCTATCACGTTTTATTCTACGACTATGATGATTTAGTGACAGACAAGAACTAGATTCTCCTCATCATATCTACAGATATCTTTATAGTAGCAGTACTTAGAATATTGTTCCTTATTAATTGCTAAGTATTTTACAGCGCAGGACCATGTCAGAGTATCAAAATGGTCATAAAAATCAAGTCCTGAATTACTTTGGTAACATACCAGCATACTATGTTTACTTGGTTCAAGTCATCAAATGCATCAAGTTGATATTGGGGTTGCAAGCAGTATCTAGATCACAGTATTGTAGTAATAAACCCATTTTATGAAGTGTGAGACCACGTGCATGGTGTTAAACACGGAAATGCAAGTATTGTTATATCATGCATTTAATTGTTGCACAAATGGATAGAAAAAGAGCTAGGGCTATAAGCTGTAGTTGTGGAAGTGGGATGGATCTGTCACTTGATAAGTCAGGTAATCCCTGGGATGTACCCAACTCCTCTCAACCAGTGACTCCGTTCCAAGTCTGTACTGGTTGTAATGCCATAACTGTAAATTTGCGTCACAAGAAAAATTAGAAAAGAGATAAAAATGTGAATGGAATTGCTCAGTGATTGCTTGCTACCCAATACTATTGCTACAGAATATCAGCAACAGTGGATGCCACCGTGTACTCCTAATAGGTAATATATGGTTTTATTCATTGTGAAATTATTAGAATTTGAAACTGATCAACACGATAATTCAGCATGTTCTCTTGAGTGAACTGACTGGATGCTTGTCCTGTTGCTGGTTAGTATGTCATATTCTACAGAGTTTACCCATGATAACAGAATGAGAAGTATGTGATCAGCTTTTTGTCATGAGGAAACTGATTCTATAAAGTATTTATGCAGCATTTAAATAAAAGTTTTTAAGCATGCTAAAACTATGGTGTGGATTTTTATTTCTCTTACCAATAGGAAAATGAAGCAGAAAAAGGAAGGGACAAGAGAAGTGGAAGGAAGAATATCTGAAACAGGAGAAATCTCTCATGATGCCCTATCCAGTGATGTATCCTCACCAGAAATCTCTCCTGTTACGAGTGGTCCAGTGCATGACTGGGAGGGTGAGAGAACTGCAGAGAGAGATTTCTTTGATGATGGCACCATGACATACTTTTGGTCAGTACTTAAGTCAGTATTTTGTAGCTCTTATCCATTAAACTGTGGTTTATGTGAAGTGATGTTTTCTTAGGAAACAGCAGCCAACATCATTTGATGTATTAACTTTTCTGCTTCTGCTTGAATATCCAGTTGATCTATTTTATCATTAGTAGCTTAGAGATGTCTTCAATCACCTGGGAGGCACAGAAAAAAATTTGATTCTCAGTACCCCATCAGTTACCATTATAAGTGTACAGTCTTACACCTTAAGGTTATGTGTATGTGGTGACCTCAAAGAAAGTACGTATAATGCTTCTGATATGTATTGCTTGGTGAGGTAAATGAACAAGAATGTGAGAACATTGAAAAAATAAGCGACTTACAGGGTGATGTCACCAAGGCTGTTTGATTTGTTTATGGATGGGGTTGTGAAGGAGGTATGTGCAAGGGTCTTGGAGAGAGGGGGGCAGTTATTCAGTCAGCAGAGGGTAAAGGGACCTGGAAAGAGAGTCAGTTGTTTTGTATTGATGACACAACACTGGTGGGAGATTCAAATGAGAAACTCTAAAAGTTAGTATTTGAATTAGGAAAAGTGTGTGAAAGGAGGAAGTTGAGAGGAATTGTGAATAAAAGCAAGGTTATTGGGTCTAGCAGAGAGAGTTTTGTTGGGTGTGAGCTTGATTGGAGAAAACTTGGAGGAAGTATGGTGTTTTAGATACCTGGAAGTGGACATGACAGCAAATGGAACTGTGGAGGTGAAGCACAGGATTGGTGAGAGGCCAAAGGTCCTGGTGCCACTGAAATAATCTTTTAAACATCAAAAGAGTGTCCCTCTTTGTCTTGCATAGTGATCTAGCTCCTTTTCAGCCTCCCATGTAGTGCAGTGTCAAATGCCCTCTCTCCACTCATCCTTCCTTTTTGTCAAGGACTAGCTACTTTTTTTGTGCAACTCTTAAGAAGTTTGCTACACATGACCACCTTTCCTTAAAACGATTCTGTGTAATTTCTCATGTCAAGTCATCCACTTGCCTTTTGATATTATTTTCCTGAACTTGACACACCATACTCATTAATGAGACTAGTTTGTTATTCAGCATTTGTTCTTGGTCTCCTTTCTCATGGAAAAGTATGACCTTTGCCCTTTTCCATTCCCTGGGCATTTTGCCTCTCTCCAGTGACAACTTGAACAGTAATTCATGTGTTTTATCTAGTGTACCTGCACACATTGTCAGTACATATAGTGAAGTTTCATCAGGACCATGATCTTTGTGTGGGTCAGGGCCTTCAAGGATTCTGTTAATATCTCTCCCAGATATCTTGGTGATATCCAAAACCTGATATCCAAAACTTTACCAGTCCATCTCCCTGATGTTAGGGCAATAGTGTCTTCCATTATGAAAACATTATTGAACTTGTTATTTAGTTCCTTACTTATCCTAACCTCATCCTCAACGATTTTCACCTCATGAATCCCTAAGCCTGATTAGCTGCACCTTAACTGACAACTTAGTCCAAGTGGATTTATGGAAGCTTTGGATTTTTACCAACATTGTCCACAGTATTCTTTTAAAAGTTTCTTTGTTCTCCCTTTCTTATCCTGCTATAGTCATTCCTTGCTATTGTTTGCCTTGCAGATGCTGGCAGTCACCTATGAAAAAACAAAAAACTGGAAGGTTGGAGTACCATCTGTTATTTTGCTGCTGCACATATCAAAGCTCCTTTGCTTTGTGACATATTTCAGATTAAGCCATTCTTTCATCTTTCTTACCATTCCCTCTGTATTTGAAGCTTGAGGTACTCACTTCTCTACTCAATTGTAAATTTGATGGAACCCCTCATCATAAAGTTAGTGGGGTGCAAATTGATTGGGAGATATATAAGAGAAAGCAGCAGGAGGTCAAGAGGAAGATGCAGGGGTTGAAAAAGAAGACAAATGAGAGTTGGGGTGAGGAGTACCTTAAAACTTCAGGAAGAATAAGTTGTTATGGATGGAGTTAAATGTTATGCAAAAAAAAAAAAAAAAAATAAGTGAGAGGCAAATGGGGAAGTAGTAACGGGTAGTGTTGAAGTGAGGAAGAGACGGAGTTACCATTTTGAAGGACTGTTGAATGTTTGATGATAGGGTAGCAGTTATAGGATGTTTGGATCAGGGTGATATGGAAAGTGAGTGTCATGGCACTACCCCACCCCACAGGAAACAGCATTGCTACCCCCTGCTTCAGTGAGGTAGTGCTAGGAAAACGACAAATAAGGCAACATTTGTTCACACTCAGTCTCTAGCTATCATGTGTAATGCACGGAAACCACAGCTCCCTATCCACATCCAGGCCCCACAAACCTTTCCATGGTTTACCTCAGACATTTCACATGCCCTGGTTCAGTCCATTGACAGCACATCAACCCTGATATACCACATCGTTCCAGTTCACTCTATTCCTTACACACCTCTCACCCTCCTGTATGTTCAGGCCCAAGTGCTCAAAATCTTTTTCACTCTATCCTTCACTTCTTGCTCCCTCCACCTCTGACACATAAATCTGCTTTGTCAGTCTTTTCTCACTCATTCTCTCCAGACCACTTCAACACACCCTCTTCTGCTGTCTCAACCACACACTTTTTATTTCCACACATCTCTCTTGCCCTTTCATTACTTACTCAATCAAACCACCTCACACCACATATTGTCATCAAACATATGATTTCCAACACATTCACTCTCCATACAACCCTATATATAGCCCATGCCTCACCACCATATAACATTGTTGGAACCACTATTCCTTCAACCGTATACATTTTAACTCTCCAAGATAACATTCTCTCCCTCCACACATTCTTCATCGCTCCCAGAACCTTCGCACCCTCCCCCACCCTGTGACTCACTTCCGCTTCCATGGTTCCATTCACTGCGAAGTCCACTCCCAGATATCTAAAACACTTCACTTCCTCCAGTTTTTCTTCATTCAAACATTAAAACCAATCCACCTCACTTGGACCATGGATCTGTGTATCTATGTAACTCTCTGTGTTACTCTTACCATTTCCTCTGTATTCGAGGCTTGAGGTACTCTTGTGTCTACACCTTTATGATAGATTTAAGAGAAATTTTCACCACAAAGGCCTGTTTCCCAGCTTCAGAACCCCATTTCCTAGTCTGCATTGTCATGCAAATTATTTAATTTTTTGTAGTTTCCATAATCATCCCTTTATGTCTTATCTCACCTTTGCTGTTTTATTGTCTGTTTGACACACAGTCAAACTTGAGTATTTCGTGATTATCTCTTCCAATTAGTGTATCCCATTTAATTATTGCAGTATCTGTGCAAGTATGTGTGAATGTAAGATCAAGAAATGATTTATTGGTCCCTCTAATCCTAGAATGCTCATTGACATGTTGGTATAGGAAATTTTCTTGCAGAAACAGCATAAGATAGGAACCAACAAAGTTAATCTGTAGTGAATTGCTCTATGTCGAGCATAAGATAGGAACCAACAAAGTTAATCTGTAGTGAATTGCTCTATGTCGAGCATAAGATAGGAACCAGCAAAGTTAATCTGTAGTGAATTGCTCTATATCGAGCATAAGATAGGAACCAACAAAGTTAATCTGTAGTGAATTGCTCTATATCGTGACATCCATTTCGTGTAAATAATGGGTCGGACTGCAGGCCAAAAATCACAGAAAAAACATGAAATTTACTCAGATCAGTATTAAGTAATCTAAATGATTACCTAATAACACACAAACCACTAACCATGAAAAATATGATATACAACACAGAAAATGATAGACAGGTATCTTCCCATTTTTCATGTCCACACTTCTTAAAGTGGGATAAACAAGAAAAGGTTTTGTTGTATATTCTTTCTAATTGTATGGATGATTATTATTTCTTGTGTTGGTTAAGAACCTGTCAAAGAAAGTTTCATACAAGTAGATTAGCTCTGGAATATGAAATAGAATACAGTTTACCATATCACTCGCCCAAAATGAAGAATGTTTTTAAGTGAAATACGATCTTTTGCCTACCTGAATTGCAAACATTGTACTGTACTATCCATATTTCCATTATTTTGCTTAATATGTAACTTATATTCAATAAATAATACAATTTACCGTATCATTCGATGAAGAAGGTGTTCTTTTGAACTGTGATGTGACCACTGCACACCCTTTTCCCTGAACTAGAAACTTTCTAAACTATATACTAATATCCTGATTAGTGTTCTGGATATGTTCCTAGAAAGTGGAGAACTAAGTGAAACCTCTCTCTGTGGGTTGATTATACCATTGCTTATATGGAGATGCATTCCTGATGATATTTTTTTTTACTTTAAGATATATCCAATGTTTTATCTAAGGGTTACAGCTAGTAATAAACACAGATTAAAATAGTATTGTATCTTTACTGATTAATGAACCCTGAATAAACAAAGTATGATATTGCATCATGGATGACAGTTGTTTGATGAATAGTGGTGATAGAAGTAGGATGAGTGAGAGATGTCAGTGAGACATGGTGGGTGAGAGGGAGACAAGAGGCAGTGAATATTGTATGGCTCTGCTCTGGCTAAAGCTAATCCAACTCTGCATCACTAAAATTATGATTTAGATGATAACAGAGGTAGTGGTGATAATGGAGATGGTGGTGGTGTTGGTAAGGGAGATTATGGTTAATGATTAGGACGTCGTATGTCTCAGAGAACACAAGCTACAGGGCCGTCAGATGCTGCTCAACGACTAATGTAAAGTAAGGAAGAAGAAAGGTGGGGCTGATTAGAGAGGTTAAGTGAAGAATGTGGGAACACATATGGTGTGTTGTGAAGCATTCCTCGCTTATCCTACCTTCCATTTTTTCAAACAAACTGCTTCTTGAACAAGTCACCTTTGTTACTGCAAACTTTGTGTTTATCATGGCAGAAGCTTTTATATTGTCTGCATTCTTAACAAGAGTTTTGGCTGTCATTGTAGCCAGTTTGAAAGCATCACTGACACCAGCCTCATGCTCACCATCTTCCAACTGCCTTAACACTTGTCCATTCAAGGAGAGACTTTTCCTCGGCACTTTAGATGCACTACCAGGACATCTACCAGATATGATGGTTAAAGAATAGTCACAGTAATATTGAAAAATCATTGGGTCAGCAAGAACGTGCGCAGTGTAATCATGGCAAAATTTGTTCTGTACTTATGAAGGAGAGCACTCTGCATTGATTGTATGTGAGCATATGTGTGCATGGTGCTCTGATTGATCAAGTGATTATAAACAAAGAGAGCTGCTCTCAGCATGTTGTAACTGTTCAGATTCATGAGTTTTGACATCTTTTATGGATTTGTATCATAACCAAATGCACTCCTCCTGATGACTCAGCACTGCATTCCTCCACATATTTCAATTCTGCTCCTTCTCTCACTTGATCTGCATCTTGTCTTGACACACTTCCTTAGTAAAGTCTGACTTGGACAGGATATCTCAGACTCAGTTTCTACCGTTTCTATATCGAAAATTTCTCAACTATCCTTTCTCCTTTGATGGTTCTGTAATTCCACCTCTATCTGTCGTGAACATACTTTGGTATTACTGTTACATCCACTGTTTCTTGGAAACCCTACATTATGGAAATAGCAACGTCTACCTCTAAGAACCTAGGAGGCTTCTTAAGATGTTGAAATTTCTTTTCCAATAAACATTTGCTCCATTTATACAAAGGATTGATTCATCCTTTTATGGACTACTGCTTTCACATCTGGGGTGGTTCTAGCTCTGCATCCTTACGTAGCAGAGTTGAGGTGAAAGCAGTCCAACTTATAAACTCTTATAGGCTTAGTTCAAAACTTGACCCACTTGCCTTGTGCAACAATTTTGGTTCACTTTCTCTCTTTTATAGGTATTACTTTGTTTTTTTGCTCCTAAGAGCTGGTTGCGTGTGTGCCCCTACCACTAGCTAGACCATGCAGTATTTGGTATGCTGCTACATCACAGAATTACTGTTTGGCCATAGGCAACTCAATGGTGGGCTGCTTAGATAACTTTCATTCCCAAACCTCAAAGCTTTGAAACTTTAACCTTACATGAAAAGACAGGTTTTTACTTCCTCAAAAATTTGTAAATACTTCCCCTTGTCTTTTCCTTTCCCCTTTCATTAACTTTTCTGTATTTCAATTAAGGCCAGGCCATGAATTTTTTATGTTGAAGGCTCCAGTTATGGACAAAAGTCCTCATCAAGGATGAACCTTGATTGAAATATAGAGAGAATAATGAAAGGGAAGAAGAAAAGACAAGGGAAGTATTTACAAATTTTGGAGGAAGTGAAAAACTTGCCTTTATCTAAAATGTGCACTTTTGTCCGTGACTGGAGCCTCCAGCATAAAAAAATTAAGCCTAAACTTTTGTATTACTTTCAGACTGACTTAAATTTGCAAACCATCAAGGATTTCCATCACAAGCAGCAAATTTTGATTACAAAGTGTTGATCATGAACCATTGGAACCTGCATTTGGCAAACTCACAAATAGCAAAGGAAACTTATGTATGCCTTAGGTATATGTGTATGTATCCTTAAAAAGAGGGATATAATAGAGCAGCTTAAAACTAAAGAAACTAATCTCTTGTCTTCAGGCGTGCCCACACACTAACAACACTTGTATTCATGATCTGCTTCTTGCTGTATGAAGTGTTCAGTCCCCCTGATGAGGACATTGTTGACAACACCAAAAGGTATGTGGTCTTATGTGCTCATGATGTCTGTATGTAAATCAAGCATGTATAGTATGTATTTATGAATGTGAAGGCTCAGGGTTGAGTACATATGAAACTATGGAGGTAAGGACAATATGCATACTCACAAAAAAAAATAATTACACTTGCCATGCTTTACATTTTGATGCAAAGAACAAAGAATTTTGATATGTTCTTCTAGAAGTCGTCTAGCACTGGTTTGCCTGCTATCCTGATTTGGCAGTGATGCTGCCAAGATAGGAATGTACAATTTGAGAAGTGAAAGCACTTCACTTCATGGAATTACCAGATTTTTAGCGTAATCCTATGACCTGCTTTTTTATATATATTGAAAACTTTATTGTGTTTTGTAATCAGAGATAAAAAGAATTGGTTACATTTAGGTTATCAGCCTTTCATCACATATCACAAATGTTTTGACAGCAAAATGACATGCTTTCTTTTGTGTTAACATTTGGGAAAAGATTTAAAGACTTTTAACCTGGCCACTTTAAAACAGTTTTGATTAGTTTGAAGCTGCTTTAACTCCTCCTCTTACTATCCCAATTATACTTGGGCTGAGCTTTTGTGTAAATGAGAATTATCATATGTTAACTTGGGGCAGTTATGTACTGAAAATTGATATTCCAAGATAATTATTACGGGGTTCCAGATATGCTTCTTACCACTCCTAACAGAGAAGGACAGAGGACGTGTCATTTCTTTCGGTAGATGGCAATGCAATCACTAATTTACATCTGCAGATGACAGCATGGTGAGGTGTCTCTCAGATAAGGTGGAAGCATCTGCCTTATTTTTGCTTGCTTTCACAATCTCTTCTACCACTTTTTTTCTCTCCCAAATTGGATATGTTTCCATGATTTTGATGGGAACCTTCTTATTCCACCATATGATAAACTATTAAAATGCCATTAGTTACTGGTAAATCTGAGATGTGAACCAAGTCTAAGGTATGAACCTTTAACCCCCTTATCGAGAGACAAACTTTTAAAACCAGTCATTCATGCACAAAATTTAAACTCCTTCAGTTCACCATGTGTTGGCTTCAGCAACAGATTTGCTAGTTGAGAAATCCTTATATTGTTATATAACACTTTTCGTTTAGTGTTTATTGCTGATACCTTTTAAATCACTTTGTGACTGATAAAGAATCTATTTAGAATATATTGAACATTGATTTTACAAAAAGTACGAAAGATTGAAAAAAGTTATATCAATAAGTAAAGAGGAAATGGAGATCAGTGATCAATTGCTAGACTTAGCTGCTTAGATTATTGCTATTATGGCTGGATTTATTTTCATGAAGCATAATTAGCTTGTTTTATTTGTTAGTTGTTCTTCACTCAAACTTTTTCTTTCTCATGAAAATTAATAAGATCTGTATTCTTATCATTTCTTACAAGCAAATACCTAATAAGGTGTTTGCCCATGTTCATGATAAACTGTGTCTGTCCATTTCTTTGTCCATCTGTCTTATTTTTGTCAGTTTGTGTCTCTATTAATTATTGATAATAGTGTCTGTAGGTAGTAGTTGCAGCCACCAACCAGGGATTTATATTACTAGTGCTACCCACCTGGGTATTAGGAGAGTTAGTGATAGCTATGTAGTGAGCCAGCACTTCAGTGGTTGTCAAGTTGCTCTCCTTTGACCCAGGTAGCTGTATTTTCTTTTTGCATCACCTACATGTGGACTGTTGGCATTCTGTCCACAAACATGCTGTCTCTCCTTATTACACATAACACTTAACTCTCACATTGTATTCTTTGCAAATGTAGATTTTCCTGTGGTGAGTGCTTTATGCTAGCTTTGCCTTTTGGTGAAATGGTAGTAACAATAGATAGAAGTTGTAGGTAGGAATGGTAGGTAGAAGTATTATGCAAGAGCATTAGCTGGGAGCATTAGGTATAAGCAGTAGGTGGGAACATTAGACAGGAATATTAGGGAGAGTCATTGGGTAGAAGTACTTGGTAGGAATGTTAAGTAGGAGCCTCTGAAAACATTGCACAAAAGTTGCCCTCTGCCAGTGGCCTGTTAAGGGTGAGGCAGTAAAGGCTAAAAAGTGGCACTGGAGTTGAACAATTATGGAGACTTTTGCCATGGCTATCCCCTTGAGGGAGTTGCCAAAGGGAGCTGGTAGCAAAGATATAATTAGATAGACAGCATCTGTAAAATACCTTGTCAGCTTCCCCATATATTTTCAAAGGTGATGTCTTGTTTGCGTTTGATTACTTTGTCATCTCTCATTTGGCTCTGATTACCATCTGCAGATGTTCTAGGCATGGAAGTGGGAAGATTCCTGAAGTAATCTTGGCCCGTGCTTTGAGTCCATAGGGTCTTGATCTCCTGAATGAGGCAAAGCATTGATGAGATGTTGCAGGAAGCAACCACCTGGTCATACATTCTTTGCACCATTTTGGTTATAAATCTCGTGTGTACCCACATTTTCTTGCTTTCAGACAAGAATTCAGGCTTTAATTTCCTTAGAAAGATAAGAACCAACTATCTTGAAGCACAGGTCGAAGAAATACAGCTCCAAGAAGTTAAATTCCCGAAATAAAGTGGCATCCGGGAAGAGTTTAGGAAGAACATAGTTCCCTCCTAATAGCCTGAGGCACACTGAGGCGGGTTGCTGTTGACCACAACATTAGAAACACTAGTCTCACTGACATGGTGTACAATAATTTCACCCTGAGACTGTCATATACTTATACCCACAGTAAACCTCAATCATGTATCAACTGAAATTATATGAGGTTAGGACAATGTTTTTTGCAAATGCTGCAATACCGGTATCTATATAATTTTTGAAGTATGATTTCTTTATCAAACAATTTGGTATGTTTTGTTTTTCCACAGTCCAAGAAGTTTGAAAATGCGTTATCATTAAAGTTTTCCATTTTTCAGAGGTTTAGTTGCCAGTGTGTCAGCATTTATCCTCTTGGGAGTAACAGTGACGCCAGATGGACCATTCAAGCGTCCACACCCAGCAATATGGAGGTTCACTTTTATCATCTCCATTGTCTATGAGCTTGGGCTTATATTTACACTATATCAAGTAAGTGTAGACCCCCATACATCTCACCTCCAGTCAGAGCCCTGTAACCATCCGAAAGAGTACTTCTTGGTTGTAGGGATAAAGTTACATGTTACCTTGCAAAAAAAGGTGTATCTATGAGGCCTCAACCCCATTTGACTATAAGAAAACATGTGAGGCTGGCAGATACTCACTCACAAGATTTAAGTACCAAATAGTAACTTGTACAGATCTATGATATTAACTTGTTAGATTATGTAGTGTTGAGCCACCATTCAACCCCATTCATTTTACTTCCATGCTTGGAATTGTGTGTACATGCCGACTATAGCTTGACATTTGCTTGCGGTGTCTTTACTTTTATTTTTAGCCATCATATAGTTTGAATTATCTGTGTGTTTTTCCTTGAAACAAATCACAAATATATTCTCATGTGTTCACAACTAGTACTCCTATAGTACAACACCAGTGTTAGCAGCCATAATATTGTGGCAACCCTGGATTGTTTTTATGGGTCAATATATCACCTACTTTTTGGTATTAGTGTGCTTTGTATGTCATCTTTTTGTTTTTGTTTCATTCTGTAATATGTTAGGTATATATGACTTGTGTTTCATAAGAATTTTGTTGAGATATTTTGTATGGATTTTGGTTTTGATTATCTGCACTTGGTAGAGAAGGATGCTGAACTCTTGTTAAAGGCTGGGACTTTAGTTCTGCTTGGTGAAAGGTTTACTTCTCATTGAGATGGTCTATCAAGTGGCTCCTTCCACGAATTTAGTTACTTTACTGTTACTGGTTTGACCACTTTGCAGATGTTTGTTG
>JAUUDY010617568.1:0-17195 GCA_032361765.1 Panulirus inflatus | reverse complement strand
TATGAGGCCCCCTGCCCCTGCAGCTCCCGCTGCTGCTGCTGCTGCTGCTGCTGCTCATGCTCTCAGGCATGGCACCTCTCTCTCCCTCCTTTGGCTTACGACCTTTCTCGGTGTAGGAACTTTCTTGCCTCAAAACCTCACTTTTTTTTAAGGATTCTTTTCGTAGTCTTGAAGACATTGCATCGTAATCTCGCCTCATATCTCGTCTCTAATTAACGTTGTACCGGACCTCAGTAAGAACTTAAAACCATTTAAGCTCCTAATTCTCGCCCTCCTCCCCCTCTCCCTAAAGCAATGTCTCGGTGTAAAAATTTTAATGATTCAAGGGGCGAGTTATGGACGAGTCACGTCGGGTAATGCTTTTGAATCAGCTTGAAGGTTCGTTTAATTCATGTGGAGTGGCGAATAAAAAAAAAAGAAAACGAGTGAACTCCTAATTTTGTTTCGTCATACAGTTTTCTTGATAGGCACTGTTTGAATACGTACACACAACCAAAAAAGTATCCTTACGACTTCGCGTTAGACAGTGTGACAAAACGGACGATGGCATTTGACAGATGGTCTACGTAAGGTCTTGCCACACACTGGTAGCCTTGTTTTCCTGATACGGTGAGATACAGATGACTGATGACACTTCCTGCCAGTTGTCATAGTATACGTTTCTTCTGCATTTGATCTAAAGGGTCATATGAAATGCGGATGAAAACGATAGATTATGATAACAGATTATCCACATGTGACCAAATACAGAGAACACTATGTAGCGTAATAACTAATGTCAGAAATATCCATATGTCTGAACATGATTTATTAGCACAGTATATATGAGCACTGTCATGTAATCTTGACTGTTATTTGTATTACGAAATATGAAATCTTGCCGGAATAATGGCGACTTATGAAACCAAATCCTACATGGTGCGGGGTGATTATACACAGACATGATACTAAATGGAAATACACGAATTGAAATGAATAACTCAGGGGACAAATGACTCTACTGTCCATGGATGCCAGACACGTAATTTAGGATGTATAAATAATAATAATAATAATAACAATAATAATAATAATAATAATAATAATAGTAATAATAATAATAATACTAATAATAATAATAATAATAATAATGATAATAATAATAATAATAATATTATTATTATTATTATTATTATTATTATTATTATTATTATTATTATCTTTATTAATAATAATAATAATAATAGTAATAACGATAGTAATGATAATGTAATAATGATAATAGTAATAATACGTTAACAGAACCAAGCTTTATCATACGGGAATCATACATCTACTAGGTATACAAGTATGTTATATATTGGGGGATCACTTTTAATATATCAATATCTGGGGTAACCACACCCCCTACCTTCCTCCATAGCATCCCTCGGCACAGACTATGACGTTTCTATGGTGATAATGATAATGTAATGATATCGACTCTGATAGTTTACCATACGTACTGATACTTTACCGTGAGTATAGCTAAAAGCTTCCCATACGTATTGGTAGTTTACCATAAGTATAGCTAAACCGTAAACTGTAGTAAACTCTATACCTGAGAATCGGCAAATATCGACCGTTTGATTCAGATATGAATAAGGAAGTGTTGTGCCGATTCTCATACGTGCAGTTAGGAAACAGTGGAGCTTTTGATCATGTGTTTCGAAACATGGATGGAGTGTTTCGAACGCGAAGGAAAAGGAATAATTCATGTCTCCATTTCAGAATCCGAGGCGTGCGATAATCATATTTCATAATCATACCGATATAATGATAACAAATGTATAAGAAATTCATATACTATATAGTATATTATCACGCACTGTGATACGTTCTAATCTTACGTGGCAAATGATTCCCTGTCATCAATACTACGTACCTCTATACGAGTGAAACATCGTATACAATGTTGACAATACTGTTTTCACATTGTTACAATAAAACACACACATATATATACTCCCTTTCGATGGTCATTATTGTGAGGAGGAACTACCATAATTATTAGGGAAATGCGCCTCGCTGTCACACAAACCCAACCCTATCGTGACAACAGGAGTCGTACGTTTCATTGCGACATTCATCAGATCCGTCCGTGAAGATAATTTTTTGACTGTGTGTACATACACGTACGCTGGAAGAATTACTGGAGAAACGATTACAGCCAAAGTTGGTTGGGGATGACTGGTGTGTGGCGGACTTTCACTGTATGCTACTAATTAGCAGAAAACTTGTAACGAACTCACCTCGAACATAATGGGAGTTCTAACATACAAAGTGTCGATGCGGGAAGAATCTCCTTCCAGTGTCCCCAAGCATGAACGTTTTTTTTCTTTGTCCGGCACATTTATTGTGTACCCCATGCTCATCTTGTGAGCGGTAGCGTCAGAGGATTACAGAGGCCACAAAGGGTCTTTGTGAGACCCAATTGGGCTGATGTTACATGAGTGGTTACAGAACTGGTTCATTACATAGCCTTCTACACAGTCTTAGAATTTCAGGTATTTTGTTATTAACAATAAACTGGCAAAATTTCTTGCAGGGCTTGTTCAGACCTCTCCTTAGAAAACCTCTATTTATTTCGCATTCTAAGACATTGTGTTCTGGTTTGCGTCCAGAGTTTTAGCCGCAAACATAAAATTCACATTATCAACATCTCCAGATACCAAAACGCCACGAGCACCTACATCTCAAGTCTTAACCAAGCACTTACATCATATACTTTCTCCATATACATGTTTCACTTTGCAATATTTCCTTGTGATGGAAAATGTTTCTCCTTATGTTTACTTAATTTCGTCTATCTGATTCAAAGAAGTCTGTTGGTTCTTTCTAATTATAGTTTTGTGGCTTCTGTTTGAAAACTCAATGATATTTTCAACAACGACTTTACTAAGCAAGTTGGGGTAAAGTATCAGCTTTGCAATGCTCACGGAGGCCTATAGGAGATGGAGTCCATAACAATTCGATTTGAATCCCTATAGCAATAACGTTTGAACATATGGCTTCAAAGACCAACATGGTGCATTCTGATCTCAGGGTGCAAAGAGCAAGTAGTGGATATAAAGAATTAAGAGATAATTAAATTGTTTGCGATAGTGAATTCTACAAACTCAAAAGCGTTGACTATGGCGGACAGTTCAGTTCGTAAGACAGATGCCCAATTGATTATTTAACATTTTCGTCCACCCTATTACTTTGGACTGGATCACAATGAAACCACTATATACTTGACCTCCATAGCCCTCAGTGTAGACTCACTGGGCTATGTTGTTTTCAGTCTGGAGATTCTATACAATGTTCAAGAGCTTTGGTTTAGACCAAGTGCTGAAGGCGAAGATCGAAAGTGATTAGTTTCTTTGATGGATGAACAGATACAGTGATGTCAAAGCGAGTTATTTGTTAGGAAGGCGGGAAATGCTGCTATTTCCTGATTTCATAAAAATTATGTACGTCAAACATTGTCGTATTATTGGCTCTAACTTGGATTCATTTGTGTCATGTATTACATTGTTTAAGAATTCTCTAGTGATAAAATTTTCTCAATCACCAGATGATACTTTAATGGTCTTTGGGCAAACAAGTATGATTCGCTTCAATTCGCATCTTATCAAATTCAGTAACACCTCTTTGGTGTGATGCAGGAGTGCAGCTGGTGCGTGGTGATCTATTGATGACCTAATATAGGCCAAGTACAACAGAAAAAGCTGTTAAGAAAAAAACAACCCAACATACCTTTATTCGTATGCAAAACGCAAATCCAAACCATAAACTCCATTAGCCCGCTTAAAACAGAGGGTATTTTTTTTACAGATAACTTGCCAGGAGATGAGCGAGATTTAAATCAGGCAGTATGAATCGGTATTCAGTCAGCCAAAAATCACATTAAAGGTAAATGACCCGACAGACTTCTTCCTAAACAGTAATCTCTCAAGTGTACACATAACAGGTGTGTATGTAGTGGCGTAGCAGTAAGCGTACCTGACTGTGATGCATTTACGGTCCGCCAGGGTGTCGAACGCATATGCTGCGGCAGTTGGTCCACATTCAACCCAGCTGCTCATCTACACCTAGGTGTTAATCACTTAAATGAGTACCTGATTTAGGCTAGGGTATTTATGGCATTGATGAGTGGTCTCGATTAGGGATGCACTTGCCCGTGCCGTCTCACTCACCCAACATAAAAAAAAGATATCACCACCTCGACCCAAAGTTTCGAGAGGGTTGTTAAGAGCATGTCCATGCACTCAGCCCTAGGTCCTGACTAATGGAACGCAGTCTTCATAAAGAAAAATGCAAAGCACCTCTAGCACGTGCACTAAATATCCTCTTGAGAAGAAGCCTAGATTCTGGCATCTTTCCCGTGAGTCTGGAACTGACCCACATGGCCCCCACTCCAGATATGTGAAAGCAAAGCAGTCAGAAAAAAGAACATATCGACCGATAGCATTAACATCACACGTCATTAAAATCTTCGAAAGAGCCCTAAAAGGCAAGGTGACTAAATATATAGAAGTCAACAAGCAACATGACCCAGGACAATATGGTTTAAGGATGGGAAGATCCTGCCTCTCTCAGTTGCTTGACTACTATGATGCGATTCTTGAAGCTCTGGAAAACAAAGAAAATGCTGACGTGATCTACACAGACTTTGTAGAAGCATTCGAGAAATGTGACCATGGCGTCACAGCTCATGAAAGGCAAAAGATGGAATTAACCAGAAAAATTGTGAGATGGATATTTAACTTTTAACTCATATTTCACAAGTACCTGTAAATCCACAGTGAAACCTCACTCCCCCAAGGAACTGTACTTGCACCCCTCCTGTTCCTGATTCTTGTATCTGACATTCAAAGGTGAGATATGCACAGAGAAAACACCTTAAACATCCAGGGCCCAAGACTCATCAACACCTTGCCAGCGATCATCAGACACAGCACAGGATGTACAGCAGGGAAGTTCAAGAGTACACTGGTCAGGTACATACAAAGTGTACCAGACCAGCCAGGCTGTAGGGGCTATGTGGGCCTGAGGGCTGCGGCTTCCAACAGCTGGGTCGACCAACGACCCAAAATCCAGCAGCATGGCCCCAGCTCAGATTGTAGGGGTAAAGATCCCCGAAGACTCAACCATGTAAGTTGAGTATCTGACCACAACAATGAGATGATATTGCAGTATGGTGTCATTCATATTGTTACGCAGACTGTGTCTTTGGTAAGACAAACTCTACATGAACTTTGGCATAGCTGGGCACACGCACTCAGGTTGTGGTAGAGTCTAAGAGTATCGAAATCACGGGGGACTTCCTGGTATAGCGTAATCTTCGAAGGTCGCCTACTTCCATACCTCGGTTTGCGGACTAGACTAGACTGGTGAATGGTACGTTGGTCGACCAGGTTGTTGGAAGCCATAGCCCACAGGCAAACGTAGCCACTGCACCCAACTGGTCTGGTACACCTTGACTGATTTGATTTATGCCGCTGTCAGAGGCGAGTTTACTGTGCATCCTTTGTTCATCATGACAACCGGAGCGAAAAAGGATTACAGAGGTCACGTAAGGTCTTAGGCAGACCACAGTGGGCAAACACTCATGACACAATTTGTTTACAAAGTTGATTTATTACATAAGCTTTTAGATAAGTTTTTCATAAGCTTACTGAATAGATGTGAAAGTAGACAATCTTAGACCTTCAGGAATCTTAACACAAAAATATGATGTGACTTTTCCTGCAGGGTTTGGTCAGACCTATACTTAAAAGGCTCTATTCTTTCACAGTCTAAGACATAGTGTTCCACTTTTTGTCCAAATTTCTGTCTACAAACTTCACATTTCACATCATCATCCCTTGATAGGTCAAAATGCCAATAGTACCTATAGCCTAGCCTATGCCACCAATTAATTTTTTTAATCTGCTGATGGAATTACTTTCTCAAAATACATGTTTCACTTTACACGTTTCACTGTGATGGAAAATGTTTCTATTCCTATCTGTACTCGTCTATTTGCTTCAAACAGACGAGTTATGAGACTTCTGACTGACAGCCCAATGTGTCTTCATCATCATCTTTACCAAGTGCAAGTTTGGTTAAAGCATCAACTTTGTTATGCTCACGAGGCCTATATGACAGGGAAACCGTAACAATTTGATTTAAATTCCGAGACCACTAACGATGAATGTCTGCCTCTGGCTTCACAGACCAACATGTGACATTCTGATCTCAGGGTGTTTAGGGCAAGTACTGAGATACAGAGTAAGAGATAATCAAACTGTTTGTGGTGGTGATTTCTACAAGCCTGGAAGCAATGAGTATTGCGGACAATTCAGTTTGCAAGGTAGATGATCAATCGTTTATTCTAACATATTTCTCTATCCATTACAATTGGACTGGATCACAACGGCAGCACTTCCTACCCTCACAGTGGCAGAGTTGAGAGAGCCTTCACTGGGCTAGGTGATTTTCAGGCTGGAGTTTCTGCATGTACGCAGGAGCACTGGCTATGGCTAAGTGTTGAAGGTGAAGATTATAACTGATTAATTTCTTAGGTGGATAAGTTGGTATTGTGATATCAAAAGGAGTTATAACACCAAGGTGGCGGGAAAATGTTGATATAGCATCTTAACTAGCCCCCAACATACGCATTTAACATAACACCTCAGCTACCACCCAACATATATACTGATATGGCACACTTCAACTAGCCCCGAAATTACACACTCGTACGCACCGCAACTAGATTCCGACATACACACTCACATGACACCTTAACTGGGTCACAAAATACACACTCACACGATACCCCATCTAGCAACCAACATACATACTCAAATGGCACCTCAACTGGCACCCAGGATGTATATCCACGTAACATCTCAAACAACACTCGGTACAAGAAGTCAGTAGCATTGGTTGTGAGGCGCATGCGAACACACCAGCCCTATAAAATCCTCTGTTAGTACCACTCACGAGCCGTAGTTGGCTGTGATTTAGTGCCATATAAATACACTTGTCTTTATGTGTGCTCTCTGTCTGGTGTATGGCTTCATCAGCCTCTTTTGTCGAACGTGCGATGAAACCATCTCGCCGCACCGTTGTTAAACACTTGGCACGACGAGGCTTCTGAAGTACCGAATGTCACCTCAGGGCATACCAGAGGAACATGCCTCCTTCAGTTACTTTTCACAGGATTAGATAACCAGTATGAATAGTAGTAATGGTATTTTCTTCAGAGGAATAGTGAGTGAGGGAAAGGTGGAGGTCTACAGCATTAAACATAAGCTCGGCCGTGAGCCTAGCATCGCACCAAGGCCGCCTCTGTTGTTGTATAAACAAGATGGACAGTTATGTGTCAAGATTTATTTAACTCCCAGACTGGAGGCCAGAGACGGTGGTTATTGTCTGCCACCAGTACGTCCAGTGGTGCCTGGCTGTCACTGCTAGTGTGTGCCACCAGTAAGTCCAGTGGTTGCATCTCTGTAGCAGGGCCAACCGTACATTTATACCATCCTCTGGTCTGAGCCACCACACATACCTCTTACCCACTGGTAAGGACCATCCGCACCCGAGTTTATTTCAGTTGACCGAACCACCCATAGCTTGTGTTACGATCCACACCAGCCAGATAGATTCTAAGAGTTACACACCTCATGATCATCACTATCCTTACACAACCTACATCTCACGTCCCTCTCTGCTCCTCACATCCATACCTGCCACCCTCACTGCCTCACAGACAAACTCATGCTATCCTCACCTTCCTACACCTTATCCCTTTACCCATCCACACCTGTCGAATATCGAAATATCCATCATAGCACTTCAAGTATTCTTTACGTCTACATAATGTATGTTCATTATAAGTTGCATCAGCCGAACTAAACGCCACCTGTCCATCCTGTTTTACAGAGTAGCTACACTGTACACAAGGTGAGGATTAGTGTGTAGCTGCTCTCGTGTATGACAAAGTGTGCTTAAGGGTAGGTCGCTGTCATCATCACTCGATCCCTTGTCACATCACTTCCTCTCCCACCTGCCTCGTCTATTTCCTCCTCACCTTCCCTTACCCCTAACGCTCTTCTCCTGTCATCTTGACACCAGCTCCCCTCACGTCCTCCATGTCACCCCTTTCCTCTCACCTCAACCCTGCCATTCTCCACCCTACCTTAACCCTCCCCATTGTGTTTCTCCTCCCATCTGTATGCCAGTTCACCCGTCCACAGTTGAAGTCCTCTAGCGCTTCCACACCTGGTGGAGTATCCACACTTGCGGCCCTCCACACCTGGTGGAGTATCCACACTTGCGGCCTTCCACACCTGGTGGAGTAACCACACTTGCGGCCTTCCACAGCCCTTGGCTCCGCCATCTCTCTCAGACTTCCGCCTGCTCTACATCATCATCTGGTGTACCCCAGCGTGCCTAAGCATGTGTCTCGTGTCTTACATCAATACTGAGGGTCCTGGACTGTCCTAACATTCGTGCTTCTCCCTCCTTCACATCTGTCATCTAAACCTGCCACATCTACATCTGAACTTTCCACCCTCCCCCCCTCACACAGCCATATATCTGTCATCACTTCACACCACACACCTGTCTACAAAAGACACTTGTTTTCGCCTCCTTAACATCGGCAACACAGACAGGACAAACAAGCTGCCAAGAACGACAACGCGAGACGACATCGGCGCTACAGCCTCGTGTGTGACACTTGAAGACAAACGGTGCCCAGCCATCACCATCTGGCCAGGTCTGGAAACACTACGACAAGAGACCCACACTCGCCACTACCCACCACCCCCCTGGTCTGGACGACCCACGACGAGCGTCACACAGTCACCACCACCCACCCCCCCTGGTCTGGACGACCCACGACGAGCGATAATTAATCCGTAGTCATCACCCGCCTTTGATGTGCCGCTTGATCCTGCAAGTGAATATCCCAGATATAAATCTTTTTTTATCGCCATGCATCAGACGAACAGCTACATTAACCCACCTCCCTCCCTGAGCCTCAGGAGTGCATGACAAGCCAAATGAAATGTGCTTCTGCAAAGGTCAAGCGTGGCTGAATTTGGCGAGGCTTAAAGATCTTCGCAACGCAGGTGAAATCCAATCGTCGGTGGTGCTAAGCATCTGTGTGGCTACTCATTAAACGCTAGAACACTCATGAGTCGCCCATAATAGCTTGACCTCTATCCTGATCTATGAAGGTGGCCGTCGGTTCCAGGTCCCCTCCTCACTGGCGCCACGCCTGCCGTCTCCTGGTGATTGCTGCTAATCTTAAGTTAGGGTCGGCGTCTCGACACGACTTCTTTGTTATCTTTTTTTGGGTTTGGTCATGACGTGTGGGTGGGCCCCTCTAGTGGCAGGAATACCTGGCTTGACAGTCGGCAGACCGACGAGAGCGCCATGCAGAGGGACATGGGTGGAACCTGCTATGTCCATCTCCCTAACTCTGGGTGGAACCTATGTCCATCTCACTAACCCTGGGTGAAACCTGCTAAGTCCATATCACTAACCCTGGGTGGAACCCACTGTTAATCTCCCTAACCCTGGGTGGAACCCGCAATGTTAATCTCACTAACTCTGGGTGGAACCTGCTAAGTCCATATCACTAACCGTGGGTGGAACCTGCTCTGTTAATCTCACTAACCCTAGGTGGAACCAACTATGTCCATCTCACTAACCCTGGGTGGAACCTGCTGTTAATCTCCCTAACCCTGGGTGGAACCTACTATGTCCATCTCACTAGCCCTGGGTGGAACCTGTCTCCAGTCACCTAACAGGGACGTAACCCTCTGCTTCTCGATCACTGACTTGTGGTGAAATCATTGTCTGTAATTTGCTAGACGTGGAATAGAGGATTCACCGTCTTCATAATCACTGAGCTGTATTAAAACAAACTGCCCCACCAAAGTCACGTGAAAACAACACTCACCTTCTGTGGCGCCCTTCTCACAGCCTGTCACAAATATTTACACACACACACCATCCTTCCTTCCTTCCTTCCTTCCTTCCGTGTACATAACATAGCACACGGGCGCACTCAGTGAGGCTTGGTAGCATTTCTAAATTTTTTTTTCATGCATTTCTCTGTCGAGGAGGATGATTGTCTGTCTTCCCCTCCAACACGTAAATGTTTTTCCTTCACGTTGGGTTTAATAATATGGCCGCTATAGCGTTACGAATTTTGTTATGTTGTTATGGTGAATAAAATAGTAGTGACGTTATTTTCGTCCCGCTCATACGGTATGTTACGTATTTCGATTATATTTCTTTGTCAGACATGTCTTTTATTTTTTAGTTCTGTCGAGGTAAAAGATACAGAGAATCTTGTCAAAAAAAAACTCGGGACCTGGTATTTTGGTCGGTAGTCAATCACTTAGTGACTGTAAAGTTTATTGTCCAAAAGCTTTTCTTCTTCTTTTGCCACAGAATATGAAAGTCCTCTTAACCAGTCGTCCTGTCCTGTAGGTTTGGTAAAGCTCATGGTGCTATGGTACTCCCTCTGCTTGTTTTTGTTTCTGAGTCACACACAGGATATGAATAACTCACAAGAAATAACGCCAACCAACACACTCATACGGCCTCTTCTTGTCGTAATTTCTGAAACCTTCGAATTACATGGATTCCCTACTAGCATTAAGCCTGTCTTCGGCGCGAGTAGGTCGAGAGGAGGGTAAGAGGATGCAGATAAAGGTGGGTCTGCAGGGTGTGTGATGTCACCATGGCTGTCTAACCTGTTTATGGATGGGGTGTTGAGCTGGGTAAATGCAAGGGTCTTGAAAAGAGGGGTAGGTATATGTAGCCTGTAGGGGATAAGGGAACCTAAGAGGCGAGTTAGTTGGTGGCAAATTCGAACGTAAAACTGCAGAAGTTGGCGTCTCAGTTCCGAAGAATGTGTGAAAGGAAACTATTGAATATAATGGTGAATAAAAGCAACGTTATTACTTTTAGCTGTGCATAGAGACAGGTGAGTCTAGAAGGTGAAAAGATTGGAAGTCAGGTGTTTCAGATGCCTGGGAGTAGACATGGCAACAAATGGAACCATGAAAGTGAAAGCAAGTCATGAGGGGGCGAGGGTTCTGGTAGCACTGAAGGTGTGTGGAGAGAGAAATCATTAACTGTGAGGTCGAAAAAGGGTGTTTGAAAGTATAGTAGACCCTATGATGATGCAAGGGTGCAAGGCAGGAAATATAGATGAGAATGTGTAGAGGAGGCTGCATGTACTGGATGAAATGTTTTAGGGCAGTACGTGATATAGGGAGGGTTTGATCGATAGGGTAAGAGAGAAGTGTGGTAATAAGATTATGATTAAGAGTGCTGAAGAGGGTGTACTGAAATGGTTTGAACATATGGAAAGAATGAGTGGGGAGAGTTTAACAAAAAAGGATATATGTGTCAGATGTAGAGACGTCACGGTGAATGAGTAGTCCATATTAGAGAGGGAAGAATGTAATGAAAAAGATTTCGAGGACTCAGGTTTGATCATGCAAGGTGAAAGGCGTGCACGCGATAAAATGAACTGAAGCGAAGTGGTATACAGGGGGTGACATGCTGTCAATCGACTGAACAAGGGGACATGAAGCAGCCGGGGGAAACCACGGATAGGTTTGTAGCGCTGCCTCGCTAACGCAGGAAACTGAGAACAATTATGCTAGAAATAGAAAGAAGAAAATGTCATATTAGCCATTTGTTTTGCATTCTTTGCGACTTTAATATCGGTTCCAAAATGATGAGCTTAAGGATCGATGTTAGTTAATGACACTCGACATCTGGAGACAATAATCAGTTAGCAATCCACCAACGTCCAGTTCCTCGGAAGTCATAATGACCCAGTACACAAGTACAACGCTGAGTAAAACATAGCAAAATCCAGCTGACAGTGGACGACGGTGGCAACGTGGGCGAGCATGGCACAGACTACCAGCTGACGGGAAAAAGCGAGTGTAACGTGAACAAACACGAGGAATGTTCGGGAGTAAATATGTGGAATAACAACACGTCCAGTGAGCACTGTCATCCCCCGCAGGTACTGGAGGCGTCTACTGGTTTACCCACGCTGGGCTGACACACACACACACACACACCTGAGCTACCGTGTATGTTTTCCCCAAAAATGATGCTCAGCGTTGTATCGTACAGGACGTCCTTCCTCATGATCATGGTGCTTGTTGAGATGGAAGGTGTGTGTGCTCTCACTCCCGCACTGCTGCCCTGAAGCCCTTTGAGGCGTTGCTCTGGGGTGTTAAAAAGTCCGTAACAGCAGGATTATGTTTGTTCCTCTTATCTTCATATTTTTAATATGGCTTCTCTCTCTTTTTTCACTGCTCAGATGCGTGTCATTCCTAGCAAAGATCAATCGTCGAGAATAGTGGGTTGGCTATACTGTAAAGCGCCGACGCCAATCGCTCCTGCTCAACCGACACTCCGTCAACATGGAAGCCACTCGGCTTCGCTTCCCTCCGCCGACGCGGAAAGATCTGCTAAATATAGCAACCGTGGCGAGTCCTGCCGGGCCAACACACACACAGACCGCGGGAAAATATTGACTCTCCATGGTGTATTAAACTCCCGTGAAAAAGCGAGGTGCTAAACTCTCGTTACGGACTGAAAACCTTGTACAATTTCACATTTCCATTCATGTGTGCCATGATGAGACTTACGGAGGTAAAACAGCCGTGTCCTTCCCTCAAGATCATGTATGGACAACTGGCCGAGTCCTGGTAAGTACATGTCTTGGTGGGTGAAGTTATACATCACCATCGATCGCCAACGTCAGGCGTCGGATGGCTTTTCCAGGTGCATCTGGGTGTTTGGACGAGTGCTGCTTATGCGTGTGTTTGCTTTATGTGATTACCATATGTGTTTTACGAGGGGAGAGTCTACATTCGTATTGCTCTGTCTCTTAACCTTGTATACATGTACTATGTTTTTATGCCTATGTGTATATGGACATAAACACACTCTATCCTATGATAAATACCCGTTAATCGACCAGCCCAGATGGGAAGATGAGCACCTGGGTCGGCTATGGGCCGACTGACGCACCCAGGATTCGAACCCAAGCGGGTCCGACCACCCCGGGTGGACCCGTGCTGACGTATGGTCAGGAACGCTAAACGCTACATCACGGAGGCCCGTGTGTGTGTGTGTGTGTGTGTGTGTGTGTGTGTGTGTGTGTGTGTGTGTGATATTATGTGCGAGTATTTGTGGGGAAATGCCTTAAAATCTAGTGACCTATCAACTCTTCATGTTAAAGACATATCGCATGAGCTACTTAATGTCTCCACACTCAACTGTATCTATATAATGTTCGCTAGATATTTTTTCTAGTGTTCCATCGCTCTCTCATAAAGGGAACATCCAGAGTATTTCTGATGACATTATAATTCATTCTAGTCTTCAAACGTTCTCTTACGAAAAGAATACCTCAATTCTTGGTTGACATTCTGTGTTTAGTTAAAAAGTTTGTTATTGATATCACCAAACTCATTCATAACATGAAATATTTTAAAGTCTCTTTCTTCTAATTTTTTTTATCCCCTTTAACAAAAATGAAGGGGGACATGCAGTGGGCACCGGGGTTCTGGGTTCGGAAAGTCACAGAAAGAAGTGATTACCGGTAGAAATGAAGATCAGAATCGTTCAAAAGACTTCAAAAACCATCAGGAAAAAATAATTTTTGCTTGACCTAACCAGAGCCTAACGTAAGCTACGCACAAGTGTGCTTACCTTGAACTCGGAAGACTCAAAGTTAGGGGTCGTCGTGGCCCTCCTCAGAGTCACACTGGCCGTTGTTCCTCCGAATGCGATGGGGAGGAGCTCGCTGGCAGTGACCAAGACCAGGTGTACGAGCCTCCCCTCACAGGACGGTGACGAACGAGTATCGCGCCAACCACTGCTTGAAGCAGACGGGCTTGTTGCCAGGCCGCTTCACCCACTCCTTAATGTCCCTCCACAAACGGTCGATATTCCGCGTGTGACTGATGCAGTTATATGGCCCAACAAAATTCTCGGAGTGGCTAGTCACAAGGAGGTCGTTTTCCGTGGTTCTTCAGGCTGTTGTAGGCTGCCCCATTAGTCGCTCAAGATAGTTGTCTCTAGCCATACATACTGCTTGATCCGAGGTGATCAGTGTAGCGGCGTCGCATTCACAGGCAACAGGTTCTACCGCCAAACACCCACATACCAGACAAAACACAACCTCTCTCGTCTTTCCTCTTTCACAAAATGAGACTCGACGATTTTCATGACAATACCCGGGCTTCCTTTTGGCTGTTGACGGTTAATCCACTACTCAAGACACTTCCGAACAGATACTGCGCCAGTTGACACACGTACTTTAAGGCTGGTTCAGACACTTGACGACGGTATGATGATTCTAGACCTTATGGAGCTAATGATTAATGAATTGAATCAGTTTGCACTACTCCAGATGTGCACCATCGACAAATGTTCCTTTAAATGTGACACATGATAATCAACTACACTGCCTCAAAGTCGTCAAGATCACAGCCGAAGCACAAGGAAGACATGGTGGAAATGATTTGCAATTCAAGCGTGGGGGCCGTGGAGGCCTTTATCGAGCTGTGATTGGTTGATACAAATTCATACCGACCAATTAATGTCCAGAGAACAACTGCTCATCTGTCAGCCTCTTGATCATGCGCACTGCAGCCTACCCTTGACCAATGTACGAACACATAGGAGCTACGTCGGACGCATGTCACATAAACAATAGACTTGGAAAAAATACGATGATTTTCCAACAAAAGTATCGTAATTTCCTTAGGAAGTAATAGTTTGCGGGAGAAATGCTATGGAAGTAAAGGGTCTATAATTCGCCTAAACAACTGATTCCTGGACTGAAAATCCCCCAGTCCAATAGTTCTCCGAAACGGTAATATAATACCGGTTTAATGACGCCGGTACAGACACATGTTCTGATTTGTTGTCAGCTGAATGATTTTTTTTTTCAGTATAAACCTTAACTGAGTTTATACATCCCCGTATTAATGTTACTTAAATTTATGGCAACCCTAGTATGTGTGTGTGTGTCTATGTGTCTCTCTGGCGTCCAGGATTCTTCTATATTATATATACCGAGTCCTTTTCGCCTCGCAGTGAACTGTTCAAGTCCTTTATTTCTTTTTTTATCGTTCATTCTGTTTCCTGCATCTAGATTGAATGTTTAGGTGGACAGTTAATGATAGAAAGGCTTCTTAGAACGTACTTCCCCCCACAAGAGAAAAGAACAATTTGTCTTATCGACAAAAGAAATTAAAACAATAGGTTGACTAAAATGTATGGAATGATGAGAATTCGTTCTGAAAGGTTAAAAAAGAGTAGAGGAGAAGTCTTTACGAAGACTAAGTATACCAGAGAGGGACTCGAGGTTGCTGGTGACAGGAAAAATTTCATAATAGGTGTTGAGAGAGCATTCTAGTGAGCTAATGGAGACACTAGGAGAGATGCGGGTGTTGGTGTGATAAGACCAGAAGTTAGGGGAAAGTAGAGAAATTATGATGAAGACATTACAAAAGGAGGTGAGAAGGACAATCATGCAAAAATAGACAAAAAGAAATTCTCTTAGGGAAGATTCGAGTTAAAATAACAACTTTACTGGAGTAATTACTCTTGACAAATGGTAGTGTGGCAGAGGATGAGACGAAGTGTAGGATTGTTAAACTATATAGGATCTGAAGGCAAGAGAGTTACTGTTCAGTGTACAGAGAGGAATAAGACATATCATTGGTTTTAAGATCGATTGAAATCGTCTTAGAGTGATTTATAAAGAATCCATGACTGATAAAGTAGAATCTAGAAAGGAAAGTCAGGAAGTAGTTAGGAAAGAAAACTCAAGAGCAACAGAAGCGTCTGGCACATCGAAGAATGTGGAACAGGTGCACGATAAACTAGCCAATGAAGGCGACGGGAAAAGAGGTTTTCGAAAGTTCTGACTGGCGTATAAGGAAGGAAGGAAGGGACATTGAACGCTGTTAAAAACTTTTAACAGCGAAAGCAGTGTTTCTGTAGGGGCAAACAGTGGAATGAACGTGTGATCTGATGTACATGCAGGAGTGTGTCAAGGCTATGTACTTTTTTATGGATATCAACACTGAGAAATATGGTGGTGTCTGCATAATACAACTAAACTACTGTAGAAAAGAACCAAATTTACGTGTCTGACTGTAAGTGAACAATGCTCTTTTGTCCACTAGATCAGAGACAGTTGCGTGTGGGAAGACGAAGATGAAAATAATTCCAAACAGGAGCAAACTCTAATTTTCTTTTAAGAGATGTTAAGGTTTAAGGTACTAACAATGTAAATGGGGAAGAACAAGTTTAGGTATTAAGATGTGACAATCAGTGACGTGACCAGACGAAGCTGGTGGTTGAGTTGTACAAGAGAAAAGAGGCGAGCTGGAGGTGCTTTCATGACTTTAACGTGAGACATGTACGTCCCTCCTTCAGAATGTGATCCTGAGATACGAATATGTTGCTCAGTAGCTTCATGCTAGTTTATATCTTCATGTTGCTCGGCACCTTCATGTTGGTTACCATCTTTATGTTGCTCGACCACCTATATAATGTGAATTGGTAATCTCCATTTGTTGTGTAAAGCCTTTAAGAATGTGGACTTGTGAAACATCTTCCAAAAGCCAAAGCCCACTGAACAAGGGAGACCTAACGTTTGACACGAGACTCAGGAAACTGGAAGAGAAAGAGCAAATCAAGGACCACAAACACCATTTGTCCACAGTGAACAGAAGACAGCACATACGTGGATGATAACTACATGACTGACACACTAAAGCAGCAGCGGCATGAATCAGTGTTCACATCACGAAAAATCACCTTAAGAGTTAAATGATCTGAACGACTTCTTGGTTAAAAGCAGTTCCTCCTCGTCTGCTGAATCAGAGATGGTTGCGTGTGGGAAGACAATGATGAAAAGAAATGCAAACAGGAGCAAGAACTAAGAGATTTCTTTGAGGAGAAGGGAATGGTTGAGGAAATAACAGAGTACATCAGGATAGAAGATTCACTCACCACTCCGCAGGATTTCGAGGGGGGCCAATGAGAAATATGCACGCTGCGTTTTTCCAACAGGACGAAACGCTTTGAACGTTGTGCATATAAATGCAAAGTTCTTTAGTACGGTAATGACA
>JAUUDY010617457.1:0-17197 GCA_032361765.1 Panulirus inflatus | reverse complement strand
ATAGACAGATACACAGATAGATAGATAGATAGATAGATAGATAGATAGATAGATAGATAGGTACATAGATAGAAAGATAGATAGATAGATAGATAGATAGATAGATAGATAGATAGATAGATAGATAGATAGAAATGAATAGATAGATAGTTGAATAGGTAAATAGGTAAAAGGATAGATAGATAGATAGATAGATAGGTAGATAGATAGATAGATAGGTAAATAGATAGATGGGTAGATAGATAGACTGATGAATAGAGAGCCAGATAGATAACCAGGTAGACTTTATAGGTTTTCTCTCTGATGGGAAACTATTCCATTTCATTCCATGGTGCCTGATTACATGTAATGATGATTATAAACGGGTATGATATGTTTTTGCAGCTATGCTTCAGGAGACGGTGTCCAGTGTTCCAGCTGGTAAGCTTTCTAAGTAGTCTCCCTCACACACATGTAGCCAGCATCTATCCATCTGTCTCTCCCGGGGCCTTATCTATCTATCTATCTATCTATCTACCTACCTCTCTCCCTCCCGGGTCCATAGATTACATGTGCGACTCCAACTTTAGCCAGAATAAACTATAGTTTTGTATCTTACCATCAAACGTAATTTCTAGTCGAACAGTTTACGTAGAATCACTTAGAATATGATGTTCATTACTTAAGCCACAACATGAATTCTTTAGTGTATTTCCCCTGGCGTTCTTTATGATAAAGAACTTTACCCCGTAGACATAGTGACACTGTGAAAGGTCATTTATCATCAGGAACTTACGATATTTTCAAAGTTCATCGATTGAACCCACTGAATTCGTTTTGATATGCCAAGGGGCCGCTCTAACGATAACTGATTAATGTAGTATCATAAATTTAATTAACGTAGTATCATAAATACTTTCGTTAGGTTAAATCATTTATTCTCTTCTTTTTTATACCAAAAAATAGCTCAGATCCATGGCCACCACTTTTCATTTTCGAGTAGATTTTCAATGGTTTCCAAAAAAATAGTAGTATTAGATTTTTGATACTCGCAAGTGTTTAAATTCTACCTTCCATTTAGTAATGCTATGCTTGTACTCGCTAGTTATATTGTCCCTTCAAGAGAAATGCAATCTCTTAATATTCATTTAGGGATCAATATTTTTCTTCAGTTACCCATACGTCACCAAACAAAAGATATTGTGACAGACGCATCAGTAATGAAAGATATATAGGGATTCAAAATCGTTTCACAATGAAGTAAAACAATATATATAAAAAAAAAAAAAAAATAGTTTTACAAAGTGAAGTTGCATATCACATAAAATCTGTCAAGAAATAATGGGACTACTTTTTTAACTTTGGACGAATTATACACTACAACAGTTGAATTATTATTGTACAGCTTTGGATATCTTTATTGGGCTCCTGCAGCTTCTAGACAGCATTCTATGCAGGAATGAGGAAATGATGGACTCCTTTAGAAAGAAGTCTTCCCAAAGAAGTCTTCCATGGGACTTTACTCCTTTTCATCCTTTGATGATGGTACAGCCTTGCTAAAGACTCCTCACTCATAATGTAACCACTTGTCGGCAGAATCTGATTACATTCCATCTGTTGTATGTTTTTTATAAATTTGTCTTATTTGTTTACTTATGTTTTACCTAATAATTCACTGTACTGTAATGTATTAGGAGTAATTCTCAAATGTTTGTAAACATTTAGATGGGATTGGAAAATTCTCTGTTTACTTGATTTACACATATAAACTGTATTCGTTATCTTGGAAACTACCTTGAAGTTCACTTTTGCCAGTTATGGGATAATTACTATAATTTTTTCAAGAAAGTATTTATGTTAAAGATATTTTATGGCTTAGAGCATCAGCTGTTTGGTTTATATTCTGCTAATGAGTGTTCAGAATATATGTCTTGGGGAAGAATTTTTGTGCAGTGATAGTCAGTAATTTTTAGTTTGTCTTCATGAAGTAAGAGGATGAGCAATTCTTATATCCTCAACATCCAAGATTTATCCTTGTTTACTGTGCATCCACACCTTAGCTAAGTTTTATTTTTGAGTTCAGTTCTTAGCCACTGTTTGATGTGTAAACATGTAACTTTATATGCTTATGAATATTGATGAGCAATTCAGCATCCCACCAAAAGTAGGTTTCCCAGACCAATATTTCATATCTCAGTAACTCTGGTTAAGTGTCATGTCTGAGTTCAGTTCTCAGACAATATTTGATGTTTGTTTTCGTAACTTCATATGCGGATACTTATTGATGAATGTTTCAGCATCTCACCAAAAGTAGATTGCTCTTATGTATAATCTTATGCCTGCATGACTCTGGTAAAGTTTTACATCTGAGCCACTTTGATGTACAAGCCATGTAACTTCATGTGCAGTTGCAAATATGGTGAGCATTTCAGCATCACATTAAGAGTAGGTCACCCAGTTCTGCATTTTCCACCCCAGTGACTCTGGTTAAGTTTTATGTTTGCATTCAGTTCTCACCTACCATTTGATGTTTAGTCAAGTGCCTTCATATGCAGATGCATGTTGATGAGTGCTTCAACATTTCACCAAAAGTAGGTCACTAAGACTATGTTTCATATCTCAAAGGCAAACTTGGGAATTGGAGTTGCCCTCTGTTATTTTATGAAATCATATAAGTAATATGTTAATATTTAAGAAAGTAGTTTCTGTTTAAATTTTGCAAAATCTTTTGAATTATAAGGCTATCTATGTTAACTACTCCAAGAATGTATTTTGAAAATGATGGTGGTTTTTAAAAAAGATTAACATTATACTGAGGTAACCAGACTTCAGTGAACTAAGGTTTGCATTAAGTAAGGCTACAACTTCCCTTCAAAAATTCCTTTAAATATATTCTATGAATAAATACATGTGTAATTAACTATTAAAGCTACATTCAGTTTAAGGCAAAAGCCCTTGATAACATAGCCTTTTCTAATACTTTAACACTGTATAGTTGAATTTTTTTTTTTGTTATGTTTAAGGCTCAAGTCATGGACAGAATGCCACACTGAGGCTAGGCCTTAACTGAAATGGAAAAATGGGATAAAGAGAGGGAGAAGTAAGAAGAGAAGAGAGAAAGCATTTAAAAAGAGTTTTGGAGGATGTGGAAAATCTGCCCTATATGAAGGGGCAGGTTGTAGTTAATAGAAAAGGCATAAGGAGGTAAAGAGTTCCAAAGCCTTTCAGTGAAGGGAAAACAGCTATCACAGTGACCTACCCTTGAATTACCAATGACCAAATACTAATCATGTAATACAATTGGCTGCTGGTTATTACATGGTCTGTGTACAAGTGGTTGCACACAAGCAGCCAGTTCTCATAAGCAGAAACCAAAGTAATGTCTATGGAAGAGGGGAAGTGAACCAACTCTGTGGTATGAAGCAAATATGTCTAGTTTCAATGTCAGACTGGGCAAATTGATTATTCAAATTGTTTTGGCCTTGGCTCAGAACCAGAACATCCTCAGATAGGAGGATAGTACTTTATGTAAAGACTGATCAGTCCTACATATAATCAAAGCAACTTTTATAAAAGAAAAATAGATGTACTGGATCTGAACAGGACTTCCAGTTTTTTAAAGGCAGACATGACCATTTGTGTCATAGGTTATTTGTATAGTTTTTAAAGATCTAATTGATTTGGGAATTATTTTTTCTAGGATATACAGTAGTATACTTGCTGATTATATAATTTGAGGTATATTTTTTGCCAAAAGACTGATGATAAAATGGTAGATAATATTTTTTACAGTTCCCAGAGACTATGGCTATTTCTGCTTAACATGATTTTGCAGAGTGATGTGACAGGGTTACTGGGAGGGAGAGGCAGTAGGATCACATGCTTAATCCTCTTAGTCATCATTTTGTTTTGTCAACACTGTAGCTAGATCTTAAGTGGTTAACACTCTAGGATAGATTGAAGATATGTGTGAGTGATGTTCTACATTATTACAGTGGGAATAGAGTACAATAATATAATGATAATGCTTCAGCTTATTGAGCTAATAATCACTGTTATTCTCCATCTTTAGCCTCAGCCTTCTGTCCTTGACACTACCCAAGTAAAGTGAGAAATGGTGAAGAGGTATGAAAGAAAGATTACTAATTAAATGAGATTTGAAAGATTTTCTTTTAACTTTTAGGTGCATGGACAAATTAGAACTTAGAGATTCAAAATCTTTCTGTAGCTCAGTTATTACCCAAATTTGTAAGTGCTGTTATAGCAGAAATCTTGTAAATTAGTTGCCTTAAGTGAGGATAACTGTATATCAGATAGCCAAACTTTAACTAGACAACTTTCCCCTAAAAACTGTTGATTAAAGATTCATTTAACTGAAAGACATGCAGGAAAAAGCATAAGATGCCATCAGAATTTCATATAAACTGACAATATTTTATTTGATCGACATTTCTAACTTAACATTTGCATGAAATGAGTAGTACACCGTACACAGAGCTGTATATGATATTGAAGTGAGTGGTAGACTATACACACAGAGTAGTGTATGATGCTGGAGCTGATCTGTTACATAGTTAGATAATTCCATGATTTACTCTTTAGAATTTTTTTTCTATGTTGTTTGGAGATGAAGAGTACTAAACATCTTTATGAATTACTATGAAAACCTATGTTGAAAATGAAAGAAGAGAAGGGTCCTGGAGACATTATCAGGACTTAAAAAAGTACAAAAGTACAAAAAAGGCACAAAATAATTCAATCTCTAAAAGCCTATTGTATGAAGAAAAGCTGAAAATATTACATTTCTTTTCACTTAAGAAGCATGGACTTCCTAGGGGCTTCATGAAAGTTTTCAAAATTCTGAATGAATTTGACAATGTATATCATCAAGATCCTTTTGAAATACAAGGCAAAACTGTACAGTTTCTGGAACAAGTGGAGTGAATTGTAAGGCTAAAAGACTTAATACTAACATGGGAAAAGTTTCTTGCCAAATAGAAGTCGAACGTCAGAACAAGTTACTGTAAAATGATGGTAATGCAAAGACAATAAGTACCTCCAAAAACTTGGGTATTTACTAAAAGACAGTGACAAAAACATATAGTATATGCATATATACTATGTTTTGTACCTGGGTCTAGAGAGGTGGCACCCTTTTGTTAAAATGTGATGGATTAGTGCGAATAGACAGTACAGATATTACAAAAAAAGTTCCTTTATATTTTTTCTTGTAAGATTTTAATCTTATTTTACTTCAGCAATGTATGGTTCTTCTTTTCTTTTTCTTGCTGGTTGTTGTTTCCAGAGAGAGAGGAGAGAGACTTTGTTTACTATTTTATCCAATCATCATTTATCTGAAACTTATTTTAAGGTAGTATTAGTATATGAATTAGGGCTCGTTGTAGGCAGTGGGCATTCAGTTTTGTTTTTCTAATGTACTCCTATTTGGTCTGTTTTTCAAATGAGTATTAAGTTAATACAGAAATTTTCTTTATGCACTTTTGAAGAATGGAATGTTTTTTATCTAAATACTGCCTGGTATTATAAACCATGATGAAGAGGAAATTTTAAGAATTTTAAAGGTTACCAAGACTAGTTTAAATATTTGCAGTTTTTGAACAATTGAAATCAGTTTTGTGTTTTACTTGGGGATGTACCTGGATGAATTCATGGATCTAAAACCAAAGTTTGAATGCTGGAAGATACTGGCTTGGTATATGCATTCACACTTAAACTTTGTGAAATATTTTCAAGATTTTAAACAAAGAAAAAATCAGTATTACCTTGAGTCTTGGCCATACCCCATCATTTCAAAGATTTTAATTGTTTTTGTAAATTTGAGAAATACATTTATAAAAAAGACTGCATATATATGTTCAAAGTACGAAAAATAATTTATAGGTGATTTGTTATTGTTTCGGAGTAGTCCATGACAACTGAAGTACAGTACTCCAGAATCATTTTGGTAGTCCTATCACTGAACAAGGGATGTTCAAACAGTTCATGGCACAGATTTCATATGTGTGATTAGTATCTTTCAAAAGGTTTTGCATATGGTAGCAAAGATAACCAAAAGCCTGCTAAGCTCTGGGATCACTTAATTGAAGATGTAAGTGCAGCGTAAATTATAAGATGTACAAGCAGAATGGTTTAGTACACCTTAATTTATATGTATATTGTGCAAAGTATAGCTAACAGGTACATGTTACTGTTTTGGAATTGTCCTTGACAGCTGAAGTACTTCAAAGCCCTTTGGCAGTCATATCACTGAAAAAAGGAATGTTCAAACAGGTCATGGTGCAGATGTCAAATGTGTGGATTGGCATCCTTCAAAAAGTTTGCTAGCATCCGGTAGCAAAGATAACCAACAACCTATCAAACTTTGGGATCCTCGTTCTGGTCAGCCGCTTGCAAAACTGTAAGTATATTCTTAATGAAGATATTTTTTTGTAAGTAATAAGAACAAACATTTTTGTAGTATTTTCTTAAAAAAACAGTAGAGACAGACTGGCATAGTGTAGCTGGAATTAGGAGAGATACTCTAAAGAATGAATTTTTGAGAAGGATATATAGTGTGAGGATTTGATTAAAAAGTATAACAAATGACAGTTGTTGTATGATTGGTTTAGAACAGTGGTTCCTAACCTTTGTGGAGCTGTGCCTCCTTATGGCCAATCTTGAATCTATGGTGGCCCCCATGATCCATGAAAAGCCAAATTTTTCAACAGTTCCAGTTTCACAGATTCTAATGCCTTTCTAGATGGATAAATAAACAAACAAACACACTTACGAAAAATCATATATTTGTGAGAAAATTAAATAATATTTAGTTTTTCATTAAGTTTTCCCTGCCTGAATCTGTCATGCCTATAAATAAATTACTTGTGTAATTCATTGAGAAAATAGTTTTAGTCAGATATGTTGACACTTTGTGGCCCCCAGGTTAAGAACCACTTGTTTATAAGATATATAACATTACTATTTGTAGGCATTACACACTAACGATACTCATACAACATTCACTGCCTCACCTATAACATTAACACAAAAGCACCACACAAACTAAATACCTGTAGAACATTGACTTGCGCTAAATTTAGACAGGAAAATGAATCCCTCAAAATCCACTACGAGCTATTCATCTGCTCCACTTAAACTACACCCCACCTGCCAGGTTGTTTATTCTCTCAAAACCAAATTTAACTGTGTCTGTCTGTCTCAAGGGGGTGGCCATGACAAAAGAATCTCCATAACTGTTGAACTCCATTGCTGCTTCTTAGCCTTTAGTACCTTACCCTTGACAGGCCACTGGCAGAGAATAACTCGAGCACAGTGTTTCCAGAGGCTCCTACCTAGTGTTCCTACTTACTACTTCTACCAAATGTGTCTACCTTATGTTCCTCCAAATGTTCCAACCTAGTTCTTATAGCCAGTGCTCCCTCCTGAATGTTCCTACCTACTACTTATACTGAATGTTTCTGCCTAATGCTCCTGCCTAATGTTCCCTACCTACTTTTTTCTATTGCTCCTACCATTTTACCAAAAGGCGGGTCTAGCACATAACTCTCACTGCAGGAAATTGTAGAGGTATGAAGAATGAATTGTGTGAAATAAGTGTTGTCAGGTGTTATCTGTGACAAGGAGAGATTGCATGTTTTGGAGGATAGAACACCAGCAGTCCAGGTGTGGCTAAAGTAGAAAAAAAAAGATAGGTACCCAATTCAGAGGAGTGCAACTTGACAACCAAAATGTTTAAGTTAACAAAGATGAAAATTAGGTACCCAAGTCAGAGGAGTGCAACTTGACAACCAAAATGTTTAAGTTAACAAAGATGAAAATTGCACAAAGTAATGTTTTTAAAACAATCACTAGATGTGTAGCAAACACAACACCTACACAATGAAACAAGATCCTACCATGACTCCCATCTTAACATGTTCAGCTCTCAATTCTAAAGCCATCCATAACAAATCACCAGCTCTCAAATAGAAATGAAAAGCTTACCCTTGCCTCATGCTAAAGCACCCTTTTCTGATGGATCCCCTCACCTGCAGCAATATAATATTGACAAACCACACACATAGTGAAATATTCTGATGAGCACTAAACATTTTGCTTTCCAACTTAATCTTAAAACTCCTCCTCTTCAGCTTTTACTTTTTTGTATGTCCAAGTAATGTCTCCTTGGCTTTATGTACACTTAGCTTTAGACTTGTATGGATAATGTATACACATCATTGGACTTTAATCGAATAATAGGTTTATTGTTTACTTTGCATGAAGATTTTTTTCATATATTGATAGCACTATTAGCAACATTAGCCTATACACAGTTGCTTTAAATGTAGATACTATTTTTCTTTGATGTAATGAAAGGAAATGTGATTTTAAGATGTAATTACTATGTGAAGACTAAATATTGCATTTATCAAACCGCTCAAGACATGCACACAAAAGCACGGTAATGGATTTGAAGTGGAATACGAATGGCAATTGGCTGTGCTCAGCATCCAGGGATCATCTTCTTAAACTTTTTGATATCCGCAACTTGTCTACAGAGTTCCAGGTCAGTAAAGACTGTATCTATTGATATACATTGGCTCCCTGGTTTGCAGACTGAAATTTGATATCAGGGTACTAGATCCATATGGTCAAGGAATTTCACTGCTCTTTTCATTTGATCCAGATATGATTGAATATTAGATTGATTGGGAAGGTGAAGAACAGACCCCTAATTCACACATAGTATGTATCCAGGCCATATGGATTTTATTGAGTGTGGATGAAGTGCATTTGTCCCATTGTTTATAAATATTTACAAGGATAATTAGTTTAGATTTTTGGTAAATGTAAAGTGTAATTCCCCATAATATAAATATTTTTATTACAGGTTTTCCGAGGTCACAAAAAGGAAGCTTCATGTATTGCATGGCATCCCCATCATGAAGGTCTCTTTGCTAGTGGAGGCTCTGATGGATCCATACTCTTCTGGCATGTTGGGTATGTATTTTTAATGATTTTCTGTGTGGTATAAACATGAGAGTAGTGGTGGTGGATAACATATGTAGTATATTATGAGTAAGAGCAATGGATGGAATAAAGAACTGATAAGAAAACGATACATGGTTTGGAGAAATTACTATAAAAGTGTCTGAATGAAAGCTATTAAGATTTAAAATACATGGCATATGGTAGGTTAAGGAAAAGGATATATGATTTGGTAAGACATGTAAAGAGATAAACCTTAATAGAATTGGGTTGATGCAATGAATGAATTATTAAAGGTTAAAGGTATTTCAGATGAAGATGCTGGAGATGTGATTGTTGACTATGATCATTGAAAGAATTTTGCATGAGAGTTGAACTGTGAATAAGGCAATGTTCATGTGGGATGACTTGTATACAAAGTGAATAATTAAGAAGCTTTGTAGTAATTATGGGCGATTCTGTTTTATTAGCCCACCAACTGTGAATTAAGGGTATGTAGCAGTGAGCTGAGTGGCTACCCACACTTGAACTGCATTTTGTATATGCGTATGGAGTTAAATGTTTACATCAGCGGCATTTCAAACGTGACAAGTTAGTGTTTAGTCCTCACATTATATATAATTTGAGCATTCATTGATAACTTTACCAGCCTTTTGAACTCTTCCTTGCTTTATTACAAATGAATACACTAACTTCAAAAGCTTTACATATTGATTAGGGAATTGAGTTAATTATATGCTATACCTGGTGTTTGAATGTTTTATAAGATGTCACATCCGCCAAATAATCTGTATAACATAAGTGTTCTGATGAATGGAGATGTACATGGGATCTGACTAGTTTTCTGAGTGTCTGAAGTGAGTGGTTTTGAAGCACTGATAATGGTGAAAAATTTATGCATTTCATAATGTTGGACATGAATGAGCAGGTGAGTATGTATGTGCACGATCCAGTTGTAATCATTAGGAATTAAATAAGTAGTGTATAACTCACTAGCAGTGTTGTGCATTATAACAAGAATGCTTTCTTATCATCAGGAATGATAAAGAAGTTGGAGCAATTGAATCAGCCCATGATGGCATTATCTGGGATCTGGCATGGCATCCCCTTGGCCATATTCTTTGCTCTGGTTCCAATGATCACACTTCAAAATTCTGGACAAGAAATAGGCCTGGTGACAAAATGAGAGACAAGTACAACTTGAATACATTACCTGCTGGTGTACTTGCTGATGACTCAATGGATATTGGTAGGATACTGCTTATTATCTGTTAACTAGCATCTGCAGTAAAGCTAAGAATCATGTGTTGCTTTTCATTTATAAAAGTTTTTTTGTCTCATTAGTTCACAGGTTTGATATTAAAATTTAGTGTGTGGAAAACAGTTTAATTCAGCTCTTTTATCCCATAACAAACTATTTGTAAAAAGGTCATGCTTGTCTTTTACATGGTAACAGGATATAGTTCAATTCTTTGTTAGATGAGACGTCATCTTGTAGGTGAGAGTAGGTGTGTTCTAAAACTTTAATATTTAGTAGCTGTGCCTTAATGATTGTATTCTTGCCTATAGCTAAAGTTTTACAACATAACTATATAGGAATGGCTAATTGTAAAATACAAAGCAAAACAACTTGGTTAGTGAGTTTATATCAAACTCATAGCCCTTTAATAGGTATGGAGTTTGACTTGCAGAAATCAATGGCTAGAGTGACTTAGAAATTAGAGTGGAAAATAAATCTAACTGAAGTTCATTTTTTCAGATGACATTCCACTCAGCTCCAGCTTGACATCACAAGGAGTTATCCCTGGCATGGGACCAGAAGATAAGGTAGAGGAGGCAGAATCCACTGGCCCTGAAACTATTCCAGGCCTGGACTTTGATAGTGTTACATTTGATAGGTAAGTTGAAATGTAGTGGTTTTTGTTGTATATCTATGTGTAAAATTTGTCATACAGATAAATGAATAGTCTTAGAGTTGCTGGTAATAGTTTTGCTTAAAAGTTATTGTTAGAGTATTGCAACTTTTTCATATTCATAATCTAATATTTGTGGTGTTTCCCTCATTGATGGTTACTTTTTAACACCACATTTATGTTGCAGTTCTAACCAAGGGTCTTTAACATTCTTTCAAATCAGAAATCGTAAACATTGCCATTTCATTTTCCATTTATTTTATATCCTTGCACGAAATGCCATTTCAATTTCTTTTTATTTTATAATATCCTTGCACAAATTTATATAAGTAGGTTTTTAGATAATGTCTTTCAAAACAAACATCACATTTGGCAGTCAAATAAGATGGATAATCATGTTTGGTAAAACAGAGGGGTGCTCTTTGAAAAAAGTATAGTAGGCATTGTAGCAGAATGTGATTGCCTCTATGTCATGTATGTTTTGTTTTATCATGAATATTTAGAAATGACCAATTTTTCGGTATCTTTGTATGCTTCTTGTTATATGTATTTATTTGTACCTTTTCTACCTTTAAATCTGTGTTGAAGAAATGTACGTTTTGGAGAAAATGAAATTTTTAAGGAAACTGTGCTTGATATGAAAAACTTCTGGTATGGCCTTGATAACTTACATGTAACCAACTTAAGCATATTCCTGCTTCTCCTTTGTTCTTCCTCCATCATTAGCCAACAAGTTTAATTAATCTATTTTTTAGAATTTTTATATTTGTGCTTTTTCAGATTTTCCAAGAAAACTCCATATGCAAAACCCATACCAAAGACTTTCCAGGCAGCTTGGAATGCTGCTGGGGGACTGGATGAAGAAATGGAGGAGGAAAATAGTGCGGTGTGTTTACTATCCTTGATTATTTTTTGAATTTTTATTACTAGTTTGTTTCTTCTCAGATTTTTTTCTTATGATTTTTGTATGGATAGATGGGACTTACAGGGGAAGAAAAGTGTGATAGGTAAGCATGGGTGTCAGGGTGAAAGTGGCTTTAGGATATTAAGGCATGAATATTCAGGAGGATGAGAGGCATGCAAGAGTGATGTAGTGTATGGGGAGGGTGTAACCATGCCATATAAAGTTGTGAAAGGTAAACTATATAGAGTAGTTTTGTTTTAGTTGAGGATGATTGCCTATGGTTTTGATATACTAAACCTTATAGGAAGAGATTGGATGTGTGCAGTTGAAGACATTACTCACTTCTTCATGATGCTACTTCATGAGATCTTGAAAGGAAATTAGATATATATTTTCTTTCACATGTGTTCAGTATTTCCTGCATGAGCAAGGAAGCATCAGAAACAGATGAATGAGTCTTTGAAGAAAAAAATCATTTCTTGTCTACCTCTTTTGTACCTTTCCTTTGGAAGGAGGGAGGGATTTCCAGCCCCCTGGTCCCTCCCCTCTTAATTGCCTTTAACGAAATTCAGTAGATACATAGGCAGTAGGTTTCTGTTATTATTATTATACAGCCTTAGGATCCTATTCATGGGGCTTCTGCAGCCTCAAGGATGGTTACGATGTAGGAGCAGGAAAAAGATGAACATTGCTTAAGTGACAAGTCACCATCAGTGAGATTGTATCATTGTCAGTAGATGAAAAGGTGTGCAGTTTCATTAAAGATCTTTTTGTTCCAAAGCAATCCATCATTTCCCTACTCTTGCATGGAGTGTAGACAGAGGCATAAGTCCGTTGATTATATCTGTAAAGGTGCATGGGAGTGATAATTGAGAGGGTTGTGCCATCTACAGAGCATCTGACTTGGGAGGAGCTATGTGGCTTCAGGACTCATGGAGGATGTGTTGACTTGATGTTTGCTTTGAAGAATTTGTGTGAGAAATACAGAGAAAAAGAAGTATTTTTATGTTGGATTCCTGTGAGTTTGAGTGAGTAGAACCTGGAGGAAGCAGAGTGCTTTAGGTATCTAAGAATGAACATGACATTGGTCATAAGTTGGGGGGTACCAAGAACTGAGGTGTATTGAGTGTGTGGAAGGAGAGGCAATTGTATGCTACGGCAAAATTAATATGTTTAAAGGTACAATAGTCCTGAAGGTGTTGTGCAAATGTGAGTCTCAGGCTCTGAATAAAAAAAGAATGGAAGAGGCTGGATATTTTGGAAATGAAATGCCCAAGCACAATATGTGTTGCAAGGCCATTTGACTTTATAAGGAATGACGTTGTAAGAGCAAAGTGTGATAGTTAGTGCAGTCATATTGAGAAAGCATACAAGGGTGTACTGAAAGAGTTTGGTTACTTGGGGAGGATGAGCAAGGAAGGACTTACTTAAACAGCAACTGTTTGTCAGAAGTGGAGGGAGCAAGGGAATGGAGGGACCAAGTAAGAAACATGAGGATGGAATGAAAGAAGCTTTGGTTGTATTGTGGCCTGCATTCAGGAGGATGAGAGGCATGCAGGGGAAGGAATGAATTGAACTGATGTGTTATACAGGTGTGTAATTACCCAAGTTTCCACAAAAAAACCTTGTCCACCTCCCCGTACATTTTCAAAGGCGATGTCATGCTTACTTTCTATTGCTTTGTCATCTCTTCCTTGGCCATGGTTACCATTTGCAGATGTTTCGGCATGGAATTGGCAAGGTTCTTGAGGTATTCTAGGTCTTTGTTTTGGGTCCATAGGATCTTGATCTCCTGAATGAGGCAAGGCAAAAATGAAGAGCTGCAGGAAGAAGCTGCCTGTTGATGAGTTCTGAGTGCCCAGTGCACCTAGAAATTTCATGTTTATCCACATTTTCTTGCTTCTAGTAAAGAACTGGGGCTTTCTCCTTCTTAGAAAGGTAAAAGCCAACTATCTTGAAGCACAGGTGGAAGAATTACAGTGCCCAGAGGCATAATTCCCAAAACGAAGCGGCAGCATGGAAGAATAAAGAACCTTATTCCCTCAAGATAGCCTGAGGCACACTGAGATGGGTTGCTAGTGCTCACACCATTACACCATTAGAAACACTAGTCTCAGCAACCAGATGTATGATGATATCACCCTGAGAGTGCCATATGCTTGAACCCACAGTAAACCTAAACTGTGAATCGCCTTTGAACATATTTAGGGGGTGGACATGGCTTTTTGCAGACACTGTATTTGTAATTATCTCTTTGTATTCTACAAGGAGGGATTATTTGCATTCAAGGACTTTTTCAAGACAGGAATGAATAGAAGAATTCTTAAGATGAGCAAAATTCTAAAGCACAGAAATAGAGCTTAGAATGGAGCCCTGATGTAGTGGGTAGATTTATCATTTGGCTTAAGAAGTTGAGGGTTCTCGATTGAAAGTTTTTCAGGGAGACTTAAAAGTTGAAAAATTCTCTGTCAGTATGTTGTATATCTTAGTTTTAGTAGATTTCTTTCCTTTTTCATGCAACCATTGGAGGAAAAAAGTATTTAGAGAAGGAAACATGAAATAATCATGCAAGAAATAAGAGGTTTTGCATCTTTTGATCTAGGATTGTTTAAAGTGTACCATTATTCGGATGAAAGCCTCAAGTATTTTAAACTTTCTCCATGACATTTGTTATACAAGAAATGCAAAATCATTTCTAGCATACTACTGTGACCAAATATCTAAATCTTCATTATTGAAAATAATAGAAATGATAAGAATCCTAATAGAAATAACTGGGACCATCATTTGTACCATGCTTTCTTGTCAGTGATGTAGTATATTTGTGTGCTTCATTAACGTATACCCATTAATAGGAAAAATATAATTAGTATTTAATGATTTTGTTTACATATTTTTTACAACAGACAAGCTGGGTTGTTACTGACAGTGCTGGATTGTTTAGCTTACCAGCAAACATTGAAGGAGAAATGGTCTACACAGAAGAGGGAGACGAGCTACCCCCTGGATCCATCCCTCTTACCACCATTAAAGCAAATTCCATCCTCTATTGTGGTTTCCTAATTCCACTTGGTGAGTAATTTTATTCATTTTTCAAAGTGAACTGATGTTGACCAAGTGTTGAACCAGTCTAATGTATATTACATGATATTCACATTTTGTTTAAAATATTTTTGATAAAGCCATCAGCTCCATAATTTCCCATTTTTTAAAAATCTTATTTTTGAAATGAGGTGAAAACCATCACCCTCACTTCCTCATCATTACATGATACACTATGTGCATTTTGCTTTCATGATATAAGAACTTCTTCCTTGTAAATTCTTGTAAATATTTAATCAAGTGGGTAGTGAGGTTTGCTTCAGGACCCATGATGGCTCTTGGCACCCCAGATTGGAAAAAAAATTGTTCTAAAGATGTTACCTAAAGTGCCTTTTCATTAGCAACAGTCCTCCCAAGTTATGCAAAGGTACTTTCATCACTGTACCACAAGACTCTGAGAGAGTCACTGACAACATGATCATGCATACTGCTCCAGGATTAGACTCTAAGGAGATTGTCTTTTTAAAGAAATGCAAGATTCTGTCAGCATGTGCACTAAAAACTCGGAAAATAGCCTAAATTCAGGTAGAATCTTGGAAAGTATGAAGATATCCCATATAGCCTCACTCCAAAAAGCAGGAAGTATAGCATTTCCATGAAATTATTGATCAGTATGATTATCACACTGTTAAAATTTTCAAGAGAGTCCTGAGATGTAAATTGATCAGATTTATGGAATCTTATTATCTTATCTTTGCAACCCAGAACAACCTGGTGGGAAGATACCACGACTAAACAATGTAAAAAAAAATGTGTGATAATATCTGACTGGCTTACCTTCAGCGAATGAAGCAAGGCAACAATTGCCACTTCGAAAAAGATGGTACATAGGATGGATCTTGCGGACCTTCAAGAGAGGGAAAGCTAGTGATGATGCACTTATAGGCGATAATACTCTCACGAACAGAACACTGCTGTGCCTTAACATCATCTTCCAAGGCGGACAAAATTGTAGACGAAAAGGTCTTTCGTTGCCCTTATTGACACGGTAAAGGAAGACAACTTCTGGGAACAACTGGTGGGGGAGATATATCATCATTTATACTTACAAAATCTTGCAAACTGTGGTTCGAAACCTAAAATGAAAAAAAAATTTCCCTGTTGACACGTCAGGAATGGAAGGCTCTGTAAAATGTTATCCATGAAATGGAAAGGTGTCAATAGAAACAAAAAGAGAAAATATCACGGTCGGCCGGGGCCCAAGACTATTCAACACACTGCCTGCAGACATAATAAACACTGTGAGATGCACAGTGGAGGAATATAAGAAGACCCTAAACAAGTATTTCCAGTGGGTCGGTGGGTAAAGGACTACCGAAGACTACTCTAGGTCTACTCCAAGTATACCTCCTTCAGTGGACCGTCTGGTGTAGGGGCTGGAGGAGACCTGAGCCTCACTTCATTAGCAGAACCCTCAGATCCAGGCCAGAAAAGGTTTGATTATGGTCGGCAGCAGCAAGCGAGCCTGTGCTCGGAATGATATCCCTCGGGGTTTATAATTAAATTATGAACAGATTTTGAAAATACAGATAAACTCAAAAACATTTTAATCAGCTTTGTCTTTTAATGTGTCAGCAAATTCGATATTATGAAAATGTAATTAACCTTTTTAATGTAAAGCACGAAGTTCTTCCGTGTTGTGACTTTATGACACAAGCAACCCTGGAGTGAAGGGGCGGGTGGCACACTAAGGGAGGGGCGTTTGGCACATTAGGGGAGAGGTGGGTGGTACACTCTGTGAGGGACGGGTGGCAGACTAAGGGAGGAGCGGTTGGCACAACAAGGGAGGAACATGTGTTAGACTAATGAAGAAACGGACAGCACACAGAGGGAAGTATGGGTAGCGGAGTAAGAGAGGGGCAGATGGCACACTAAGGGAGTGACGGGTAACAGACAGCGGGCGGGGTGGGTGGCACACTAGGGGAGGGCCGGTAGCGCACTAAGGGAGGGGCCAGGACTCAGAGAGTCAGAGTGACGGCGTTAAGGAGGGAGGCTGGGCTGCTGGTGGTGTGGCACCGGGCAGTGTTCTGTGGTGTTCTGCACAACCTGTGGTTGCGCCTTTGTTGTCTAAACCTCCGGAACACAAGTGGGAAAAAACATTTTGCATTGCTGATAACTATTTAATGCGGCGGAGATTGATGTATTGTTAAAGAGGAGCGTTCCAAGCTGGCGGATGGCGGCCGGGTATAGCTGCTTCTCTTGTTCTGTGTCTCATGTTCTTTGTTTCGATATCTTCACACACACACACACACACACACACACACACACACACACACACACACACGAGAGCCACTGTGGTGCACTGGTTAAC
>JAUUDY010617346.1:0-13246 GCA_032361765.1 Panulirus inflatus | reverse complement strand
TTTCTCATATAAGTCACACAAGCAACCATGTTAAGAAACTACGATCCTGATGCACATAGCACCAGCATAAGGCCTTGCAGGGCTATTTCTCCTGTGTATCACTAGCATCCGTGCCGGAGCATTAATCTTGATGCTAGTAGCACCAGCATTCTTACAGAGAATGTTTTTTCGTTTAAGGAGCACTAGCATCCATGTTTTATTTTTTCCTTGACCTCATTAGGCTTCTTCTTGTACACTTGTCAATTAATTACACTCCTGTGCAAACAGACTCCATGCAGAACTCTTTTTCACTAGCAAATTTGACTTCATCTCACCCCTCACTACCCTCTCTTATTCCTTCACCTTGCACATTTCACCTATTCATGTAAGCACTGCTTCCCAAAACACTTCTCACCACCCTTGTTTTATTTACTCTAACCCTATGATACTTGACACTCACTTTCTGTAGGTATCTTTGCACACATGCATCGTTTTGTTGTTTACTCACTCTCATCACATCTTTCACATGCCATTTACTCTTTTCCTAAAACACGACAAACTCACTTCCACCAAGTAATGATCAGATATCCCACCTGCTGCCCCTTTCAGAGCTTTTACATCCAGCAACCTTTCATTTGAATGCCTGTTGGTTTTCACTTTATCCAACAAAGCATTTTCCCAAAATCCTACTCACCCAGGTACACTTATGTGTGGACATTTTCTGAAATGAAGTATTCCCAATCACCAATTTTTTTCCTGCACAGGACTCAACAAGCTGTTCCCCATTCTCATGTACTCTAGCCTGGCCCCCTTCCAATTACATTATCAACTGTCACATCATCCGCTCTTGCATTCAGATCCCTTAATACCAAGATTTGATTCTTTGCATCCGAGTTGCCAAGGCATTCACTCAGTTCTTCCCAAAAGGCACCCCTTTCTTCATTCTCTCCCACTACCAGATGTATGAGTACAATCACACCCATCTCATAGTCTACCTTTACTCTACATCACATAAATTTTCAACTTCCTTCTTTACACTCTTTGCAGTCCCACAGCTCCTTCTTCTTCTTCAGAAATGCCATCCACTACTTTTCTTGTCCTAACACTGACTGCTACACTAACACCCGTACACACACACTCGAACATCCCCAAACCACTCTACCCACTTCCCCTTCAACTTGGTCTCACTCAGAGACAGAAAATCCAGGTTCCTCTCAACAAGCATTACATTTATTCATCTCTGAACAGTTAGTTAGTGATCATTTAAGATTATCAGATATTCCTTTAGAAGGGATTTCACTATCTACAAAGTCATCATGTCAATATGCCACTTCTCATGCATACATGTCCCTTAGGTTATCAGAAAGATCTGTCCCATGAATATGAAACTGGAGTAGAGTAACAGACAGACAAAAAGATAATTCAATCCTAAGCTGGCTGTTTTCAATCTACCTACCCATCCAATCAATTAACCAAGAAGAAGCCTGTGAGTGTAAAATGTCAAACAAATCAGATTAAATTTATTGTTATTGTACATTACATCTATATACATCATTATATTACAATTATTACTTTGCAACACGACAAAACAGTAAAAGGGAATCCATGAGACTGAGAGCAACATGAATTTGGCAGTTCAGATGGCATCATCATTATCTCCAATCTGGCTGTCTTCAATCTGTCTCGTTGCTGGCATGTAAACTTTAAAAGAAAAATCTGTCGTGGAGAAAGAACCCTGCAAAAGATCAACAAGATGAATTATAAATAAATTCACATAAAAGAAGCTTCCAATAAAGCCATGACTTTTAATCTATTCTTTAGCAATTCTTCATACTATCATTAGCCAATCTTTTTCTTACCATAATGTCACTGCATATCAGGGTTTAACTGAGTCATAAAAATCAAACTTAGAGTTTAGCTTTCTAAATGCCCTGACTATAACAGCAGTATAATTCAACATGCTCTTCTTCAACATTTTTGCGTATTAAATTCGTTATCTGTCTTTCATGAAATCTCTAATCCCACATCCTTGATCACTTATTCCATCTTAGCTCTTGCATTTTGCTAGTAATCCTACATCCTTGATCACATAAACCATCTTAGCTCTTGCATTTTGCTAGTAATTTTCCTATAGACAAGTAAGTGCAAGCAATCATAGTTTAGAATATTCTTCCAGGAACTGATCACACTAAATATCTACATCTTGTCACCTTTTTTTCGAAGACTAATTCTTTCAGCATTAGTCAAGATTTTGCCACATCCTGGATGATGTCCTATTCAACTATCCAACTTTCTCCCCACACACTTCTCAATACGCACATCCCTCTCAAAAACACAAAACAATATACCGGGTTCACAATGATGGACTCATTGTGTGTTGTAGTGAAGGCATCTCCTTTATCTGCTGTGATGATGAGGTCTGGTGTGGGATGGAGAGAGAGGCAGTGGTCTAAGCCCCAATAAACAGGCAACACATGTAATGGCAGTGGTGCCAAGTGGCCCTGACTCACTAATGTCTTTGCAAACTGAAACACAAATAATTCCAAATATAAAGACACGTACAGGAAAAGAAAACTCAAATAATTTATCAAGCAACATGCTCATACAAAAAAAGTGCCATACACACTTGAAAGAACATAAATAAAAATGTTATCATGCTTACATCTGAGCACGCTGATGAATTACACAAATGTAAGTTTACAATATGCTACTGTTCAACAAATGTTTCTTACTTTAAAAAGAATGATCTATATCAACTCTCCTCTAACACCTCATATGTTTCCAAGCAAATTTTATAACCCTAAAGGGTCAAATTTTAACAAGGATAACAATTTTAATAGAGGTGATAAAAGTCCATCCATGGAATAACCACATAATATAACCCCGACTCTTACTTGGGCCAATAAAACTTCTAAGTACAGATAATAAATAAAATAGTCTCATTCCATGTATAATAAAAAAGGGGTAAAAATCTCCACACAGCACTTTTTCAAAAATTTCATTCATATTCCTTCAACACATTATGTCATATTGTTATGCGAGACGTATCTCCATCCAATCTTCAACAGCAATTCCCCTACCATTATGCCTAAAATTTCTCAACTTCAAGATGTTATTCTGTTCTCCATGATAGTACTATCAACCCATTAAAATATTCTATACTGTAAGTATCACAACAGAAAACATTATCAAAATTACAACTCAGTGAGTAAGTTGGCAATGGTTACAAACTAAGTACAACTACAGCACAGATTAGTCTTAATAATGATAAAAATATTAAATGCTTAAACATGTAGGCTTACATGGGAGGGAATCTCATCAGAACTGGTGGGGAAGTAAATGCAATTGCGACACATTTTGGCCACAATGTTTTCCCTGAAGATAACAATCTCCTGAGTGCAATAGAGCAAGCGGCATGGATTGCTCACGAAGATGGAGTTGGGCACTGTCTTTTTTATTTCTTCGGTGACATACTCGGGCAGAGAAGGCCTGAGGAAGCATTAGGCACAGATTATACCTCTGTTATAGAAATCAACAAAAGAAGACACTTGCTTGAGATGTAATCAGTTAAACATACCAATAATGAAATAAAGCCAAAGAAAACAGATTGTGTAGGATATCTAATTTTCTCCATTATTAACAAACTTCTTAAGAATATTCAAGATGATTATGGGGATGACATCAAAGAATGGTATTACTCGACTCCACCTGCTTGGGTCATGCCACAAGTAAAACGTCACCTTTGCAACCACTAACACCCAACATCTTCCCAGCAAAACAAATATACTTCCAATAATCTCACTTCAGTATGCTTGGCCCCAAGTTTTTTGCAATAGCACGAGATCCATCTATCCTAGAACACACCATAAGCCACGACAAACTCCTCAAGTAGACGCAGAAGCAAAAGACTTCTACCACTTTAACAACTTACACTCACAGATCCCGTTTCACCCAACAAATATGACACAGACAAAACACACAAAATCACTTGACAAACAAACAACTATTCTCCAGGCCCAGTCTTATATTTCACCCTATGCGACATACACCCATCTGGAACTACATTCCCCAGACATGTATCAGTGACACTTTATCATTGGTGTTCTGAACACCTCTCATCTTTACAACACTTCAAACACTACTTCAACATATTACAGGATGTAACTTACATTCTAAAGACATCAAAATCTTACTCCTTTGTTATTCCATCATACAAACACAATATTATTTACTCTTCTTGACCTGTGGTGCCACTTGTGTGGATGTGGCAAGGATTTCCTTAGGCAGGAAAATAAGTAAAATTAGACTTTGTGGTTTGCCATATCACTCTGTAACTATTTCAACTAGCTGTTTGCCGGTTGGCTACCTAAGTACAGTTATGCTGTTATGAACTGACCATTCAAATAGAGAGTTTCCAGATGAATATAACAGATAATCAAGTTCAGGACACTGCCTTGTCTGAGAGTGTGCATATCCTAATTTTTTGGAGTTTGAATGTGTGTAGCCTTACTGTACATGATAAAGCAGATAGCAATAATGCACAAAAGGACACTTCACTAATCTTTCTATCTACTCTTGTTAACAACCCTCGACTCACCTGGGAAAAATATTGCCTGGTCCTGGATCATTTGGTCCTGGCACAAAGATGAATCTGGAATTAGTTATTAGCTCAGGATATCCTGAAATGATGCTTCCTAACGATGCCAGTGCCTGCTGCAGCTCAGATGCCTGCAAACAGAAAATATTTCTCATACAATGCTCATAACATAAACAGCATCTCAACTTCACAGTGCAAAGTAGTATAATTTCACGAATTAGTGCAAATCTTTATGTGAACACTTCCACAAAGAAACAATGCTTAATGATAGTGGCTCAATGGGATTGTTCCATTATTCTAGTCCTCTAAATACCCCTGTGCTCTCAAATAAAACGATCCTACCATAGATTAAGTTTCTGAGTCAATTCTCTGACACCCCACTGTACACAATATTCAGCAACCCTTTAAGATGCAGTATTTATGCCCCGTCATCAACACACATCACTGAAAAGTCTGTCATAAATGCAAATATATCTGTACGTTTGCAGTATTATTTGCATATGTACTGATACAAAGGACCAATATTATTATAATAAATTTCCCCTGTTAAACTTTATGAAATACTTCTATGCTAATAAGAATTTCTTCAGAGTAATCAATCATATGCCAAACAAATTTTCTTTGATATTTCCTGGTGCTTCATCTATACAAAACAAATCTTTGATAAATCAGAAACTATGACAACTTACAATGACAGAGATCACTAGAATAATCCTATAAGGTCACCACATCACCAACCTTCAAATCATTTAAAATACTCAAGGTATGTAGAACTATGTTTGTTTGTTTTTCTCTCCAAAAACCAAGCAAACTACTGATGAACCTACAGACCTGATTAGCTCCATGACATGAAGATAAGAAGTTGCCACAGAAGATGAAGGCTGTAGGTGGGAAATGAGCATAGCCAGCAAAAAGGGTACGTAATTTATCTGTAACCTGAAACAAATGTATAAGTGGTCTTATCAATGAGATGATAATAATAATAACAACAATACTGATAATAACAATAACAGTAACAAAAACAGAAACAACAATAATCTCAAACGGTTCATTATGATCATATTCATCATTTATTCAATCATTCACAATTAACCAGGACCTCTTAGTGGAAGGGCCCTGGTGTTACCCAGGTCCCTTTTTTCTGGGATTCCAACTTACATAATAATAACAACAATGAAAACTTCATTATCACTGAGGACCCCAGAACACCTAATGAATGTTATAATGCTCTAGTAAAATGACTGGTATGACTGAAAACTCTATCATCCCTGACACAAGCTATATCTATTTAACAAAAACTGAATCTTACCTTAATCTTATCTAACCAAACATCTGACAGAAGAACAAACATGGCATCCTTATTCTCCTGCTCCACTTGTTGAAGCTTTAGGATATTTTTTGTGCACACAGTTCCCTGGCCACCAAAGTAGTTAATATTGCCCATTCGTGCTCTGAGGATATAAAGGAATTACTTATGGAAGGTAAATAATCAGAAGACAATACTCATATCACCAGCATATAATTCATTATCAAAGCAACTATATCCAGAGCCTACATCCATTAATGCACAATTAACATAAAAAATCTTGCCAACACAGTATCTATTACTACAAGTAAACTATTTCCAAAACTAAGCACACATCTATCAATACACAACAAATATAAGACAACTTTTCATTATTTGTTTTTAAATACCTTCTTAATGTTCAATCCCCTTCCCAAAATCTTTTCTGTCAATTGACCGAACCAGGGTATCTGAAGCAGCTGGGGGAAACCACGGAAAGGTTAGTGGGGCCTAGTTGTGGACAGGGGGCTGTTGTATCAGTGCAATGCACATGACAGCCCCAGAAAGGATGTGAGAGATTGCAACCTTTCTTCATCTATTCCTAGTACTACCTTGCTAACATGGGAAAAGGTGGACAAGTATGAAAGAAAGAAAAAGTACCTTAAAAATTCCTTCTCTATGCAAACTATAATCCATCCTATTGCATCCATCCATGTACTGTATCTTTTATACCTTCTCACTACCCTGTAAACTGCCATGTGACAAGCAATTAATGTACAAAGACTGCTGACCATCTTATCTTTCACACTTACGTCAAAGTAGTAAGTAACGGTGAATTTACAACTAAATATTTAAGGCAGTGTCAACACATTTTTTCTTTTTTATATCCGATTGTATTTCTTGCCTCTGCAAGGCAGCATCAGGAACAAATGAAAAATGGCCTGACTTGCATGTATTTAATCTCTAGCTGTCACTTATGCTATACCAAAACAGATTCTATCATTCACAGCCAACCCTTAGAGACTATGCTATAGCTTTTCTTCACCAGTTCATCACCAATTTAGCCCACTGACAAAACATTTCCCTAGATATAACAAATTGATCCAGTTCATTCTATCAACTGCACACCTCTTACCCTTATGAAACCTATGACCCTGATATCCCTGAGCCTCCTTCACTCCAATTCAGTTTCTCCTTCCCACTTTCTTTTTTTTTTTGACATTAGAGGATCCATTCACAGACAAAAGTCCACATCAAAGGGAAAGTATTTACGAATTTCAGAGGAAGTGAAGAACCTCTTTTAAAATGTGCAAGGTCGTATTTATTGGGAAAGACATAAGAAGGTTGAGAGTTCCAAAGCCTTGAGGTGTAGGGAAAGAAACTTAGTCCATCCACTTCTGAAACACTTATCCCCTTAGTCTCTTTCTCCACTCATCCTTTCCATATGCCTAGACCATTTCAGCATACCATCTTAATGATATCTGCATTATCAGTAGGCAACACTTAAAAATTTAGAATACTCTTAACTTGTTTGTGGCATGCACTAAGGTGACTACTTGACAAAGTCTAATAAGGACATCCCTATGCAGGATTTGAAGATCACCAAATAACCTTCAATGGGGAAATGAATTGGTACTAAGATTTTTTACTTATTCAGAGGGTTTCTCATGGAATCTTATTTTCCTTCACATTGCATTCAGTTTTCATCTACAACCATTTCCTTTCACTTCACACTGTAAATCTCTTTATTTCTTTTCAAGAGTAGTTTTCTTCCCTTTATTATCAATGTCAGGCTATCCTCCCCGAAAGACTGAAAAATCCAACATTGTAGCCTCCTGATATATCAAAAACTATGGACAGGTCGTGGCATCAGGGTCTGATTTCTGAGCTTCCCTCTTTTATCTAGTTCCCTCGTATCTAGCTTCCTCAATGGCCAGTCTATCTACAGAACTGTTCATAAATCAACCTCTCCCTTTTTCCTAACAACAGCAGTGTCCCTCTGGATTCTGTCCAGTCTCCAAAACTCTTTTTCTTTTCCAAAAAATATCCTTCCTTCAACAATAATCCAAAGGCTGATGACTCAACTCTGCATTCCTGTACTTCTTTCAAATCTTCTCCATCTCATCTTGCTCAATTTATGTTGTGTCTCCCCACAACTAATCATGCACCAAAAGATTTAGACAGTATTTCCCAATTCAATCCCTCACAACTTTTCTAGTTCCTTTGATGGCTGTATAATTCCTTCAGTCAGCACAATAAACATACTTGGTATCACTATAATATCTAATCTATCTCGGAAACTCTATATTACACAAATAACTCTGCTTGTAAAGGAACTGCAAGTCCAGTTCAGGTGATAAAATTTCTTTTCTTATTAAAAATTATGCTGACTATGCAAAAGACCGATTCATCCTTGATGGAGAACTGCTCTCATATCTGGCTCTTCCCATATACATGTCTGAGTTAAGTCTAATGCAGTCCAACTTAACTCACCCAATGCGACCTAAAAACTTGACAGACTTGCCCTACATTGAAGCATATTACTTTGGTTTCTGCTGTAAGAACATGTCATTTGAGTATCCCCAGCATTGTTCAGACCATAAGATCACTGAGGCCATTGGCAATTTACAGGTGGGTTGTTGTGATGAGTTTCTTTTCCAATACCACTATGCTTTTGAACTCTTTTAGCCTCTCAAGTCTTTCCTTACAGCTCCCAATGGCATGTTTCCATTTTCAAAAGTCTTTAACCTTTAAATGTTTAAGTGTTGATTAAGGGCTGGCCTAAGGACATTTTACAAAGACTGGAGCCTCCAAGGGAGAAAAAACAAACAAATCTTTTAGCAGCTAACAGTTATACCTTTATGTTAAACTGACCAAACTGCTAACAGTTTCTCATGGCTGCAGGAAACAGGAGCCAAAACTAACCTTGTTGAGTTAGCAGCCTCTGGTGGTGGTAATCCAACAGCATTAGCATGTAATAATCCATCCTCGTACCATCCCTCCACCAGGATAAAACAGTTGTGGGTAAACAAACCTGAAGAGTGTTAACACAAACTTCAGCATTAGAGTTGAAGAGTAACAATAATAATGAAAACTGTGCCATTTCTGGGCCTCATAAGGCAAGCTAACCAATGACTGGGTTATAAAGCATTTGTTCCAGCTCACTTGGACAGAATGTTAAATTCATTCACACACAAAGGTATTAACATTACTATCAATCTGCATACTAATTATGGTCATTCTACATGGTGTAAAAGCTGCTATGCTTTTATGTGAATGCTAACAGATAAAGATTAATCAGCAATGATATTCTCTCCAACTGAATCACTGGCATATGTCATATGCTTAGAGAAGTGTCTGAAAAAAAAAAATTTCCTGTCCCCAGAAGCAGGTCAAAGAATTTGGGATAATTACCAATGAGGAGTTATCAGGTTTTTCATCACTGTTAAAAATGGCATTTACAAACTACTCACATAAAGAGAACTTCGTTACGTAAGGTCATTTGCAAATACGTAGGTTTATTCATAACTATAAAACTTTATATTGTTATCATTTTATATCAGCATGAAATAAAGTTATTCATTAGTATAAAACTTGGTGTCTTTAAGACCACTCACTGACACAAAATTTGTGTTGGTAAGGTGACTTACCATTATGAAACTTAGTGTCACTAAGGTCAAGTTGGACGGCCCCTGTGTCATCCTCAAGATGGTGCTGGCCTTCTATCAGCTGTGTAAGTAAACCCAACACTACTACTTCCTGTAGGCGGCAGCTTGACCCCAGCAGATATTCAACCTAAAAATTATCATCACAGTTTTTATTCTAGCAAAGTCTTAAAAGTTTCATGTGTTCCTTTGGAACTTGGAGGTTGGTAAATGATAAACTGATGGCATACTTTCTAAAACCTTAAGTACTTAATAGTGCAGCATCAACAAGTCATCAATAACAAGGTCAAGTATCTATCTCTTGTGTATGCAGTATTTGCAAGCAGCTGACAAACTAAGAGCTAATGCAGCAAGCAAAAAATATCCTCTAAACTTTACAGCACTGACACCAGATTCCTAATAAGTGGTTCAGAATAACTGTGTAATAAATGTATACTATAAAATGATCGCTAACTATGAATGACCACTAAAGACATTCCTCTTTAGAATGCAGTAATAAATTGTTGGATGACAGATGTGCTGAGCTAGCAATCAATACTTCAAGGAATACCTTTGTAAGACCAAATTTCTTTCCATCCTCTTCAGTTGTGCCTACAACTGGTTGACGAAACAAGTCATGGTTACAAGTTCGTTGATGCACAACAGTGTACCTGAAACCAAATGTATTCATTATTACCTTCATATCTGTTAAATATACATTTGGATATCATAAACATCGAAACTCTAACAATGAAAATTCATGACCATTAACATTCAAAATACGGAGGGTATATGGAATGAGGATAAAATGTACCATTAAAAAAGCAGGGTCAATGGATCTACTGAAAAGTATGAAATATTCTATTTATCTATAATTATCCCATGAAAAATTTCTATGATAGAATCTTGGTGTTTCCCAGAACCTTTCTAAAGACTCCTGTAAACCAAGGCTGAGTTACTTCCAGTAGCAGGAAAATGTAGACTCCTTTGGAATGAGAAATTCTTTGATAAGACTGTACAAGACTATAGTAACATTTCATCATGCTCAGTAGCAAGCAGGGAGGACATACAGTCACAAAGCCCATAACAGCATGTACATCCATACAACATTTGTTACGGCTTCAACAATGAAACCTGAACTACCATCTGGAATGTAGATGATGGACACACCAACACTAAGCCACTAAATGCTGAAAGAACGGAACTGTTAAACTGTAATGTGAATATCCCTATGTCCTGTTACAGGTATATACCATGTGTGCGATAAATCTTACTTGAAACAATGTACTACAACCAAAAACTATTGACCACGACACTACCTTTCCCGGAAGAGGGCAGCTTTGTCTGAGGCTTCTCCATGAAGGTCTCTTGGCACTGCTGGTGCAACCACAAATTTCTTCCTCTCATTATTATACGTAAGTCTGGGAACTCTGAAGATGTCAACAACTTGCAAGAGATTTCCTATATCATCATTGTCAGCAGTACCAACTTCCTGTAAAACAAAAAAACAATAGAATTATGCGTTCACATCTAAAAAATATCAAAATAGGGAATATCACCTATCTTCCTACTATAGTGATTGGTGTGGCTGTCATAAGTGAAGTAAGCATTATTTGCCTGCACCACATAAGTAAAAAACAAAAAGAATGGTGATTACCACAGCAGGTTTGTACAAAGTGAAAGAAAGCTAAATCATGACTTCCTCCTCTCAGGAGACAGGAACCAAACATACGACAGGGAGGTTGATATCACACCAGACCTAACCCAGAACATCACATCATGAGAGCTGTTCCAGAGATACCATTAAAAAATAAATTTGCCATAAAAACAAGGACATGATGTTCAAAGAAGTATTAAAAGCATATGTTGAAATCAAACTAAAGTGGCCAGCACCACTTAAGTCATCCCCCTCGAGGAAATACAATAATCACCTGGAGAAGTGCATTGATGAAAGTAAGCCACGGGGAGAAGTTATTTGCCTTGGAATTACCTATACTGAAAGAGGGAAGGAAGAGGAAGACATACCATCAATATGTCTTCTAAGTATATATGATGGAGCAGACAAGTAGCAGTTCTTGAAAATAACTGAAGGCGGATATGGGAGGAAACTAAGAAATCAAGTTACAAGCAATAATAAAAAAAAATACTCTGACACTAACAGTTTTGTATATACAGAACAAGCTAAGACAGAAAAATTTAATTTCTAAGAGTATTATGAATTCAAAACTGCAAGACTGAAGACATAGTTTGATATGGGGCCCTATACATAAAAACTATATACAAAGGTAATCAAATATTATCATATTTTTTACAGGGGCTTCATATGTCAAGATTTTCTACAACACTTTTTATCCACCCAATGAAACTATTCCATGCATAAACAAAAAAGGAAAATGTCACACCAAATACTTTTCCATGTTCAATCACAGTTGTTTATATTTATCTTAATATACGTGCCTAATGCTCAACTGGAGTTCTCATCACAATGAATTACTACATGCAACAAAACAGGTTTAACAAGACTGATATCAGTATGACCTACCTTTGCAGCTTTATGGATGTCTTCCTTTGAAATCAGAGTGGAACTTATTGGAAGCTTCTGAACAGCTTCTATAACCTTCTCAATCCACTCTTCATGTTCATCTTTGGGTAGTGGTTCAAGCAATTCACACAAGTACTTGGCCCCATCACTTTAAAGAAAACAGACCAAATACAAAACAAAAAACCTTTTAGCACCAACACATTTCTAGAAGTATCTCTACTAAATTACAAGAAGGCAATGATTATCAAATAGTCAGTATTGTACTTTACTTCTGCATATTATTTCAACACCTTAGTGTACTGCGATTTATATCCAGACCAATCTGTGCCTTATATGTAATTACAGCACACAAATTGCATAAGATAGGAATAGCCAGAAAAATTGGAAAATAGACATTCAACTCTTTAATGCAGAGGTTGCATCACACAAATCAGGCCATTCCTAGTGATCCTACATTAAAAGGTCAGTTCCCCCAAGAGACTGTAATTGTAGAACTGCGCTTTCTCAATCTCATATCTGACATTAATGCAAATATGAGCCTTAGTTTCATATCGCTCTTCGTAGACGGTACTGTACCTGATTATGGATAACACACAGCAGAGGAGATGTAGCAAGAAAACTAGTATGTGCTAAGGACATGTGAGATGAGGATGTTAAAGGAATAATTATGAACTGGATGCAATGGAACAAAATCTTAAGTGGATATGGTGTGAATGGAATGTGAATGTGAACTGAAATAAGTAACATAGTTGCATCTTTCATTTCAAAGGGCTGGGCACTGGTTAAGGATGTGTCTGTGTGGTCTGAAAGACTGAACATACAGGACATACTCCATGTAAATAGGAATTATTAGAAATAATGCTCAACATCTCGTAGCACCACACTAATTCATCTGGTATGTACTAGTTTAACCATGGATTCCAGTGATTTTTTTTCAACGTACATAATTCTGTATTGCCTATTACGTACGATCTTATCCTCTCCCTATCATAATCTATTACACAAAATCTTATCCTCTAATTATTACTAGCTGATATAACAACAAATAAAAAAAAGTGTAATGAAAGTATATAAATGACGCTGTTCTTGAACAAGGATTTTCAAGATTAAACAATACCATATTAAATAAGTGTTAATAACGAGGATTTTCAAGATTCAACAATACCATATTAAACAAGTGTTAATAACGAGGATTTTCA